>BMAO01028631.1:0-26069 GCA_019973975.1 Trichonephila clavata | reverse complement strand
CGTCTATATAGACCACTTTGGGAATCACTGGTTTAGCCGAAGGAAATAATCTTTTTTTGAAGCTGCGACAATGATCCATTTTATTTAATAACTGAAATAAGCTGTGCAAAATAAGTTTTAAAATAGCTGATATTCAAATAACTTGAACTTGGGAAAAAACACACGAATTTCAATTTTGGAGATATGTAAGAAAAGAATGCGAAAACTGATTCACTTTATCCTGACGATTCAAGTACATTTAATAAATATTAATTGTTCATTTTAATTATTAATAAAATATAACTTATTTAGTATATATAAAGAATTTTAAGAAAGGTGGAATAAAAAACAGAGGATAGCTTTTTGTACAAAATGTATTTGTAGTTATTTTCAAGCACAGACTCAAACTTTCCTAAGAATGATGTAATTCTAAATAGTATCTTGAATGCGCTATAGATTCTTAGAAAACAAGACCCATTTTTTTTGGGGGGGGGGAACATCTCTGTTACACAATCCACCGAAGGGTCATAAATTACCACCTTTCACCAAGGGAACGCAATCTCTGTTACAAGTTTACTTTCCCCTCATTCCAAATATGCAATGCTGACTTTTTTAATTACTCGCAAATAAATTAGTTTAAAAAATTTAAAGTATATGCGTTTGAAAGAGCATAAAAAATATAGGTCTTCCGCGTCTTTACTTTTTTTATCCGATAATTGAAAATATTTTTATGATCGTTTTAACGCACTAAATGTAAATTTTCAAACTTTTGATAAATATTTAAAAATATTTAGAAATTTTTTTTTAAAAAAATCAAAATTAAGAGAAGCATTAAATTTTTTTTGATCTTTAGGATACATTTTGTTTCATACAATTAAAAGCAATATCTTAGACGTAAATTGAATTATAAGAAACTCCATAGGATTAACATTACGCTCGGATTTTTGTAGGGGCGTGTCAATGGGAGCCTTAAATCCTCGATTACAAAATTGCAAATTCCGAAATTAAGTAATTGAGAAATTAAATGATATGGGTTTGTTGGCTCGGAATAATCACAATTCTTAGAATTTAGATTTTTTAGAACTGAGGTAAGGAATATTTTGGATTCTATTATGAGTATTTGCGGAAAAAAGTACGAGGAAACTTATTGTAGGGAAAAATACGATATTTTATCTACGTTAGAGACAATACTTGTCGCTATAGGCACAAAGCTTGTGCCTCCTGTAATAAATTCCGATTTTGAGGTTAAAAACTAAAGTCCAAGCCAAATTTCAGTCTAAATAGTCAGATGAAGTGAAACTTCCTACATTATCCCTACCAATATTTTCCGATGCAACTGAGGAGTGACTTGCCTTTTCCGATCTTTTTGAAGCTGCAGTTCCCAACAATCAAAATTTAACAGGAGTGCAAAAGAGTTGAACTATTTAAAGGGGAGTTAAAGGTCAGATGCATTGAAAATCGTAAGCTCGTTATCCATTATCAATGATAATTTCGAAATAGCTTGGAAATTTCTGAAGAATAGATGCTTTAATAAAGGAGAAATTATATCATCCTTAATAAAAAAATGTTTATCAAATTAACGCCCTTGAGTGGAGAATCTTTCACGTAAATTTTTAATTCGATAGATTCCACTACTGATTTCTTAAAAATGTTGGAATCCCTTGAATACAAGGTTGACCCAACTACAGATACCCTATTAATGCAATTGATATTGTTCAAGCTTGAAACAAATTTCAGAACTTGGTTTGAGAGAACTTTTTCAATTAAAGTCATTCCCAAGTTGGATGATCTGTTGCAATTCCTTGCAACACAAGCGATATCTATTACGAGTTCTACAACGAAGAGATACGTTAAAAAAAAAAGGTGACGTTGGTCACGTCCAAAGCCCAGTCGCAATGTTCTCTGTATAATGGAGATTATATATTGTCGGGATTTGATACGGGATATGGTACGATATAAAGAAAAATTTTAATTTAAGGACCTTCAAAATTTTTTTGGTTGCCTCCTATGTGTGTATACTATGTAAAACTGATTTTGTGCTCAAAGTTTCTAAAAAGCTAGCAATTTAAATTTTTAAGGAAAAAACTTAACATTTTTGAAGTTATTTTAAAACGCTACTCCTCCTACAAAAATTTACATACACGCTTGAAATTTGATTTACAAGTAAGTCAAGCTATGTATAACAAAAGTTGGTATGGGATTTGCAATAACATGATTGGTATTCGTACGATACTTCTTTTTGTGAATGCTTACGAAAATTTCTTTAAAAAATGTACAAATTCTGAGTTTAATTATTTTTAAAAAAATAAGTTTTGTTTTGATTCAAAAACGCATACCAACTTTTGTTACATGTACTATTATCAATAGGTAAAAAAAATTCAAAGCATTTGGCACAATAGAAAAAAGCCTTAGCATTTTAAATGAAGACAGACACAAGTTATTTTATCTTTCCGAGATAAGTAAGTTTAAAATTTTGATTTGCCATAGGGATGTGAATAAAAACGAACGTAACAGCTATAACAATTTTGTGTTTTTTAAGTTTGGAGCTTTCAAATTTTGTCAGGTTATAGAGAGAAATATAAAGAATAAATTAAGCTAAAAAAATTAAATTCGATTTTTTGACCGATTTTTGTCAATTGAATCGTACTGTGTCCCCTGAAAATAGTCAGATAAGCCCTTTTAAATTTCTTTAAATCGAAAAATGTTTGCTTTAAGGGCAGTTGATTAGCTAAAAATTTTCAGACTACCTATTTTGATATTTTGATATTTCTAAAATTCATTCTGCAATTCATGACCTTTCAAGTGATATAACGTATTTGCCATTTAAGAATTAGAAGTATGACAAAATGACTTTTAAAAAATAATCAGCTGGCATACCACTCTCTATTTGACAGATAAAACAAACAAACATCGTCCTTTTAAGGTATCCGAACACGTTGAAAATGACCCAATTTAGTCAAGACAGATATTTTTGTTTTTTACTTTATTGAATAGAGCTAGCTGTCTTTTGACTTTACGAAACATGCCTTGTTTTGTTTCTATACTACCTAGAGGTCAAATTACAATCAATTTTATAAATTTAGAAAAACCAAGTGGGGTTTTGATCTACCAGAAGTGAGCATTTAAATTGCTCAAAATTTATCATGGCGAGTCTGATAACTCAAACTATTACGAATGTATTTCTATAAAACTTTTTGAACCTGATATTTATGTTATTTTCTAGAGAATATACTAAAATATTTCTTATTGTATGAATACTTTTTGAGTTATGGCTTGTTTCTTAAATAATGGTCTCATAAAAAAATGCAACATTTCTTAGAGTGTTTACTCAATCAGCTCTAAAATTTTCAAATTTTATTAAAAAATTAAAATTTTAGTACATTTTCTAGATAAATGCATATAATTTGCTTTAGTAATACTTTTACTAATATATGTGTATTACTTTTTTCTGTAAATGCTGTGAAGTTTTTCAAAAATATTACTAAAATTTCACTTATAATTGTAATTTTTAAAAAATTCAGGTAATTTATTTTAAATTTTGATAGTTAAATAGTAATATTTACTGGTATTGGGTCCTATAAAAGAGCATTTATAATGTTTTAGTATGCTATTTTGTTAAAAAGTACTCCGAAAGTGTTCGGATACCTTAAACAAGACAAGAGCTTTCAAAGCCTGAAATGGTTTTATTTATTCATACACAATTAGCATTAGACTCTAACTGCAAGTATAACTCCTTTCTATTTTAGGAGGAAAGTTTCCTGTCGTAGAATTTAATTAAGGTATTTGCTAATCGAACAATAATACTGTAAGGAAAATATTGAAAAAGAAAGAAAAATTCTCAATTTGATGATGAGAACAAAGATATGGAAGAAGATATATTTGAAGAAAAAATATATCCAGTGAAGAAATTTAACTTTATGTTTATAATGTAGCTTAGGCGTTTAATGATGTAATACAACAAAATTTAAAAATTCATCAAAATAGGGAGTAAAACCATATTAAATAAGCTGTAAATGTCATGAAATGTTTCTATATGAATAGTATAATAAAGACATTATGTGCATTTTTTTTTCACAATCCAAAAAAAAAAGAAATAAAAAAAAATAATATTTAAAAAAATAGGATAGGATATTTAATAGAGATACTATTACATACAAACATTACAGATTCCTAAAAATTATATTTTTAAATTTGTGTCTAAAAATTGAAATTTTTCTAAATTTACTGTATATGAATAGACTGCAAGTTTACATTATATATTTCTGTAGGCAGAAGTGAGAGTTTTGAAATACTACAAAAACATTTAGCTAACGAGAACATATCATGACAAAAGGTGACAATTTGGATTATATTCATTAATGATAAATTTATTTTTGAAAAAGCTATACAATATATTTGAAAAATCACACTTCAGTATAAATATAAATGTTTTTTACTGTACAGTCAAATTTTTAAAAGCTTAAATAATCAAAGTTTTCTCAATAAAAGGAACCTAAAGATAATTCAGATGTGTAATGCCATTTGTCGGTGAGAAAAGCTGGTTACATACATAAAAATACATAAATGTCATGTTTAAAAACATAAACAAAGTTTTATTTTGGCTGTTTTAGAAATCATTTGTCCAGTTTAGAGAAACTTCGAATTTTAAAAGTTTTAAAAACTGTGTTTGCCTGTGAACACACAAATCACTGATGATAAATTTAGAAATGTCGTATTTCATGTATTCCCAAATGCAAACACAAATTCATACCCAAACCATATTGGTACATTTTCACATCATATTCATGATACTTTATGGTCAACTTTGATGTTTGTAATGTATATCAAAGTTAAAATTTCTTCAAAAATTGAAACAGAATTTGAGAAAATTCATGTAAAGCTACAAAATATCTTGTTAGACAAAAACTGAAAAATGATATGTATGCATTTTCTGGGCAATTTAAGACATTTTTGTTTCCTATTTTACTTAAAATACATTGATAAGATGGTAATGTTTAATATAATGGGTCAAATACATGTTTCAATTCAAAATTTTCATCATGAAGAGACATTTCATACTAAAAATGCAATTTTCTCAAAGTTAAGTTATTAAAATTATGAATACCTTTTTCTTAGAATCTACTTTATGAATGTACCTGCAATTTCCCCTTCATGTTACTGGCATGTAACAATATATAGTAAAAAGAGCTTTTTGATATTTTCCCAAAATATTTGGCTAGAGATCAGATATCGTAGCAAAAATTGTCATTTTTCAAAAAATTCCTAGTGATACTTTTTCGTTGCATGTTTTTGAAAAAACTAAATAATATATTTGAAAAAGCTCACTTCAGTATAAATATTAAAGTATATTTAATACACAGGCAAAATTTGAAGCTTTCATGCTAAGCAGCTTCAGAGGAAAAGGTATGTAAAAAAGTTATATATATATATATATAACATTATCGGTATAGCGCGCGTGTACCGACTACTATTAACTATTTAAAAGGGGGTCACCTCACAAAAGTCGATCCAAAAATCGATTTTTCAATTTTGATTGAAAAATAAAATACCACTCTTTCTCTTTCTAATGCAATTTAAATTTTTGTTCTAGTTGAATTAGAAGTATTTTTAATATTTTAAAAAAAATTTGTTTACATCCGTCAAACCCAAAAACAGTTGATTGCCACGCCCCTTTCGTATCAAAACAAAAGACACTTGCTACTTTTCAGCCTAACAAATATTTTAAATTGATTAAAATGATTTATTTTGATCCGTAACTTGTTCAGGAAAGAAGTGAAGTGAATAATTGTAGCTGTTTGTTTACTTTCTGGAAACTCGCATGTTGTTTTTTACCTCTTCAAATATTTTACGAATTTCTGCTATTGGAAACATTGTTTCTATCAAAACATTTTTAACATGCTTTGGTTTAATAATAAAACGTTTAAAAAACGAACGTTTGGAAACAAAGGTACAAAAACCCAAACTTTCCAGGAATTAAATGCGTCATAAGTCAGAATAATGAATTCAAATTATACATGAATAATTCAACTTTAAAAGCTATAAGTTAGGTAAGTTAAATAAAGAGCACGTTTCCTTTTTAGATTCATTTGAAAGTTTTTTTGAAATAATGGACATTCTACTGTTTTTTTGTGCTTTGAAACCACATTTATTATAAATAAAAAGTAAAAAACAAGGTATTCACATAAATTTTGGTCGCCAAATCCAAAGTTTGGTTCTAAAGTTGTTGACATGTTGTGACTTTTGTGATGTTATTCAAACATTTCTTAATACCAGGTTTACTAAAACAGTAGTTAATAAAAAAAGATACAAAATTATATGAAGTAAACACTGGGCTTTCATATGCTATTATTTTTATTGGAAAAGAGAAGCAACTGCGAAAATATTTTGTAGAGTTATGAATTGTCACGTCCACCAAAGTGGTTTTACGAGTTCATGCATGCATTAAATAATACGACACAGAAAGTAGCCAGTCTATGGTATTACATATATATAACTGCTGTCGAAATAATATTTAATAATGCAAGTCCTAATGTACCGGTGTTTGTCTATGGCATTTGGCAAAAAAGGGGTCATGTTTCTCTGAATGGTGTTATTACAGCAGTTAGTGTGAACACTGGGAAAGTTGTTGATGCCGATAAACTATAGAGGAAATACTCAAGTAATTTTAACGGCAATGTAGATAACATTGAGTGTTCGGCAGATTACTTCGGAAGTAGTAGAGGGATGAAAGTTGAAGGTGCACTTTGTATCTTCCATTGCTCAGAGGCACGGCACAATTTACGATACACAAATTACGATTTACTAATTGCGACAAAATATTTGGGTGATGAGGACTTTAAAGCATACAAAGCAGTTTTAGAATCTTAACCTTAGAAAGATGTCAACATTAAAACATTAGAATGTGTTGGTCATGTTGAGAAAAGGATGGAGACACATGACAGGGCATTAAAATCAAAATTTAAAGGCAAAAAACTTGAGGACAAAAAATCTCTAGGAGGTCTTTATAGATTGACAGATGCATGAATAGACAAATTGTAAAGATACTATGTTTCGTGTGGCTATTTGAAGCAACTCAGAAAACTTGTCAGTCATGATGTAAAATATTTGGGCTATATTTTTTTCATAAACTCTCCACAGATTTGAAAATACGACACGGCTTATGCCCCATGGGAGTTGATTCGTGGTGTGAATATAATAGGTTCATACTGAAAGGTGACACATATAAGCTTAACACAACTCACCTATTGCAATTAGCAATTGCATTAAAAAAGTATTTAGAGATTTCTCTAGTCTTGAACTTTTATTTAGGTGCTTTCACGGTAAAACTTAAAATTTCAATGAAACCTTAAATCGTATTTGATTTATAGTTCCAAAAACTGTATTTATACAATTAGGAACTTAAAAAACTATAGTATTTGAAGCTACATTTTTATGTAATCAAGGTTTCATTACCAAATTAAAAGTTTTAGATGTATTAAACGTTCAAACCCTGGATTTTACAAATGTCGAGAGTTGGAAGAAGTAGATCATGCGCATATTAAAAAAGCGAAATAGGCAGTTTTACAATGAACCAAAGAAACTAGAACTAAAAACAAACAATTAAAATGTAGACAAGAAGATGATCTTGCATATGATACGAGAAATCCAAGTTGTGGTTCTGGTACGTATTAGTTAATAGTAAATTTTTACTTTAAATCACTATTTCTCAAAAGTGTAAATTTAAACACAAAAGGAACATTTTTGAAAAATCTACTTAATTTATAGCTTTGAAACTTTGCACATATGTTAACACTATACAAATAAATATTTTAATGAGAGATTTTGTCAAAAAAATTATCCAAAAAAATTTTATGGATTAAAATGTACAAGAATTTTTATCGTTTTAATAATTTTAACGTGTTACTCCACATATGAATTTTTTTAAAAAAAACTAGTCAAAATTTTGAAAAATGCTCTCATTAAAATAATAAAAACAATACAATAAAGCTACACAAAAAAATTCATGACTGTGCAACTTGTCAATTTTTCAAAAGTGTTCCTTAAATTTGGTCATTTTTAACATTACGGAGATAGAGAGAGAGAGAGGGAAAAGGCTGCTTGAAGTGACCCCCTTAACTCAGTTTCACAGTGTGAAAACTTGTAGTAAAGGAAAAAGTGCAAACAACCCCATCACAGTTTACTTTATATCGAAAATGTTATTGCCAGGGGAAGACAGGGTGCTGTAAACGTGCTAGATTCTAGATGTCTTTCTGTCAACACTCCTGTGTTTTCACCTGCCCTTATTCCAGGCACTAGTGAACCAATTGAAATTTCTCCAGTTGTGGATGTTATATCGTGTATTTCTGATGTAAGGCCAGTTGTTCAAACTCTTCTCTGCACAGCTGTAATTCAGGTAAGAGATAATTGTGGTAACAATCAGACCTGTAGATGTCTTTTAGATTACGGAAGCCATGTTTTGCTTATTATAAACGAGCATATTGAATGGCTGGGTTTGTGAAAATAAAAGGCTAATGCTCGCATATCGTGTTTGGGCTGCATCCGATACGCGTACGAATGAGCTTGCTGATATTCAATTCACCTCATGTTTTCCACCTCAAAATTCTTTTCATGCATTTGTCTGTGTGATCAATAAAATTGTAGGTATGATCCCACATATTACTACTTGATTCCTCAATGCGCGAATTTTTTTTATTGAGAACATTTATAAATCCCGTGCAACACAAAGTATCACAAGGGGGCTTACAAAAGTAAGCATGAAGCACACATCACAAAGAAAGAAGGAATTTAAAGTCACGAAGGATTACAATACAAACATCTATGCCTTCTATGGGATTTAAACTGAGGCCTTACAGCACCATAGTCAACGTCACTAACCGCTATACCGGACTGCGGCGCGCACGCGAATTATTTGGGGATATTTCTCTGGCTGATCCAACGTTTTACAAAAGTGGTCCGATTGATGTGCTTCTTGTTGTTGACCTTATTTTGTCATTGCTAAAAGATGAAACGTTATCATTGGCTAAGGATTAGCCATTTGCCGTTCGTTCAAAACTGGGTTGGATAGTTGGTAGTGAGCTAAATTCTCTCCATGTCAATCATATTTAGTTAGTATCGGATCATCTAATCAATAAATTCTGGGAATTAGATTCTTTACCATATGCCAAACCCTTAACTTCTTTAGAAGAGACTTTTGAATATCATTTTGTAACGACACATTCTAGGGATGAAAATGGCAGATACACAGTAAGGTTGGCATTTCATATTCCTCCGACGCGGTTAGGTAATTCAAAACAGAATGCAATTCGTAGGATATTCAGCGTGGAACGTCATCTAATTTCTAATCATGAGACATGCAACCTCTATTAAAATTTTATGAAGGAATACTTCGATCTAAAGCACATGGAACTGGTTTTGGGTTCTGAAATTAATAACTTCAACAGTTTGTACCTTCTTCAGCATGGATTTGTTAGAGACACCAGCTGTACAACAAAGCTTCACATAGTCTTTGACACTTCCAGTAAAACTTCGTCTGAATTCTCTCTTTTAACGATCAGCTCATGGTTTGTCCAAGAGTGTAGCCAAAAATTTCCTCTATTCTCATCCAGTTTTGAATTTTCAGTGCAGCCATTTAGTTTGATATTAAAAAGATATTCCGCCAGATTAAAGTTCACGAGGAAGACGTAGACTGACAAAAATATCAGGAGGGATTCTCCATCCGAACCTGTAAAGGACTATCGCCTAACGACCGTTACGTACTGTGCGTCCTCAGCATCATTCCTCTCCACATGAACCTTATGACAGCTTGCCATAGACGAACAAGACAGTTATCCAGCCGCTTCAAGAGCTACGCTTTGTCATTTTTGCGTTGATGACTTGCTGAGTGCAAGTGTGACAAAGAAGGAAGCAATTCGACTGGCGTCAGAGCTGCAGGAGATGATGAAAAGAGTAGGAATTTCTCTATGCAAATGGGTGTCTAACGATTCTGACGTACTGGCAAGCATTTCAGAAAGAATTGAAGGCATTTGATTCGAAACACACAATCAAATTTGACCAACCTCTCAATATCCTGGGAGTAGCTTGACTTCAAGATGAGAATGACGTGTGGACTAAACGCAAGGTACTTTCTGAAGTTTCTAAAATCTTTGATCCCTTGGGCTGGTTGGCATTTACAGTTATCATTTCTAAAATCTTCCTCCAAGAACTATGGAGTCAGCATCTAAGCTGGGATGAAGAGCTAGCAACTATCTGGCAAGGCAATGGAGGATATTTTAAGAACAGCCTCCTCTATTTAAAAATATCTAGATTCCACGCGGTATTCTCACTCACAGATTCTGCGACTCTTCAGAGGAGGCCTACTGTGCAGTTATATACATTCGTTCCAACAATGCAACCCAAACCGTTATATCTAGACTTATAACTTCTAAGACACGTGTCTCTTCCCTAAGACCTCAGTCTCAACCTTGAATAGAGTTTCATTCTACTTGCCAATTTGTTACAAGCTACCTTTCTAACGTTGCTTTCTGAAACCTTTGCGTGGTCTGATTCCAAGATCACACTGGCATCTGTTCGAACCAAGAATATAGTAACCGTTCGTAAGTAATCAAGTGGCACAAATTCATGAACTGACTCCTAATGTGCACTGGAACTTTGTGAGCGATCTGGAGAATCATGTGATTGTGGAACGAAAGGAATACCCCCAACTAAACTAGAAAAGGGCGACTTGTGGTTCAACGGACCTGATTGGTTAAGGCGTTTCACTTTCCAATTGGAGAGTTTGAAAATAATCCACAATTACAAGAAGACATGTCTGCCGAAGCCAAAAGAACATCCAAGTTGATTATATTGAACGTGGTTGATGCGACTTTCAAGGCAAAGGGTTTTCAAAATTGTTCATGTTGGAACAAGTTGAAAAGAGTAGTTGTCTATTGTTTAAGATTTGTAAAGAACTGTTCTCTAGATGCGTGAAGTCTTAACAATGGCAGAATTCAGCGAAATCAAAAAAGGCATTAAATCAATCCAGCATAATCATTTTTCAATGAAAGTCTCCTATCTTTCAACAGGCAAGCAGCTGCATTCGAACAACACGCTTATTCCCTTGACTTCATTCAACGATGATTCCGGAATAATTTGTGTCGGTGGTAGACTGAAAAATTGAATACTTCCAGAATCGTAGAAGCATCCTATCTTGCGTCCTAAAATTGACCATGTTGTTAAATTAATTATCACTGATTATCACCTGAAACTTCTTCATGACGGTCCGCCACTTCTCCAAGCAGCTCTCAGAGAGAAATTTTGGATTTTTCAGCCTCCGAGATGCAGTTAGAAGAGTATTGAGAAAACGTATCGCATGCTTCAAAAATCTTCCAAGAGTCACCGAACAAATCATGGAATGTATTCCAGAGTATGCCCCTGTTATGTATTCCAACGAACTGGTCTTGTCTTCACCGGCCCGTTTTTGATACAAAGCTCCAAATTAAGAGATATCTGCAATAGTAAGTGCTACATCTGCATCTTTTTCTGCCTCGCAACGAAGGCGGTTCATCTTGAAGTCATTAGCGACTTAACATCAAGAACATTTATTGCTTGTTTAAAAAGATTCATGACTCGCAGAGGTAAGTCATCACATATCTTCTGTGATAAAGGAACCATTTTCTATTAATTTAGCAGAAATCTCAGAAAGGAGTTCTGGCGGTTGAAGCAGGAAGATGACGTTCATCAATTCCTGGTAAAAGACAACATCATTTTCCACTTCAATCCTCCTTTCGCTCCCTACTTTGGAGGCATTTGGGATTTTACAGAGGCATATTTTCAGTTTCATTTTAACAGAGTTGTTAGTCCCTAGTCTCATCTTTGAAGAAGTAGACACGTTATCAAGCCAAGTTAGAGCGTGCCTTAACTCCAGATCACTATTCGTATTATCTAGCAGTCCAGATGATCCGCATGGCGATTGCTTATAAGAATGACCCAACGTTTTTGGATGGGATCGTCTTCGGAGTACTTAACATTACTACAGTAAAGATTGAAATGGTGCATCGTTCAAAAGAACCTTGACATCGGCGATCTTGTTTTAATCAGACACGACAACTCACCCCCACAATAGCTGAAATTAGGGAAGTCAAGGAAACGTTCCCCGGTAAGAATGGTAAGGTTTGTGTGGTCAAAGTCAAAACTCAAGCTAGTGAACTTGGCAGACCAATAGCGAAACTGTGTCCACTTCCTATAAACACTTGAACATTTTTGAAATATGCCTAATTTTTTCTTATAGCATTATTGAAGTCATCTATTCTTTTAAAAACCCAATTGCTTAATTTAATTAATTTAAAAGTGTACTTTATTCTCAATTTGAATTCCTTTTATATGTTTAACTTAATTTAATCATTTGAAACCCTTCCGTGTTTCAAGGGGGGGGTGGAGAGGTGGTATGTTTCATCTTACAGTCCACAAATGGCACACTCTGGATTCCAATATAATATTCTTTTGAAAATTAAAACAGTTATTGTTCTAACTCGTTCGTGTGTGGCCGTCTATTACTATCAAGATTCAATTTCTTTTCAGACAAGTTCAACTTTCAAGAAACTAGTAATTAATCCTAGCAAAGGAAAAGATGGCGTTCTATTAGAGTTTAACATACAGCAAATCAGTTAAGAAAATTTCGAATCATTCCTAATTCCACCATTTTGTGTTATCGAGTCATTTACCTTATCCAGCACAAAAGATTAGGTAACTAAAGTTTCGTTTCTGCAGTTCAAATTTCTTAAACTTCGAGATAAAAACGCTTATTTGAATAAATTTATATTGTTCTCCATAAACGCCTGTGTTTATGTGTTTACGCCGTATCTTTGTGACGTTGAAATCATAAATTCACAATTCATCCCCATAGTTTTAGTTAACTCATGTATACGTTTCATTATTACAAAGCAAAATATTCATTTTTTAGTTTTTACTCCTATTTACTCTTTCATTTCCCCAAATTTTAGTTTAGATGTTGTGACAGTTAATATAAGTGACTAAAATATACTTTTTTCTCCCTTTCTCTACTCTTTTTTCTCTATTATATATTTTATAATTATTAATTTGAAAATATATTTTCATTTTTTTACCTTTAAATTTCTCTTACTATATGTCATAAGCAAAAAATAAAAACAATAATATAGATTAATGAGTTTGTAAAAATCATCAAAAAATATTACAGAGTACTTATTACAGAAATTAGTTTAACTTCCATTTTTCTTACAAACGTATCTGATCCTAGTAAACCAACTGATGTTATTTTACCTCTAGAGCAGTGCTTCACAAACTCTGAATATTCGCGATCCAATATTCAGTCATAATTTTCACCCTCCATACAATAACATTGTATTGAATTCAATAATACTATGCTTTGACGCTAAAACTACAACACGAGTTAAGACTTACGTACCACCGACGTATATAAATGTCTCGTTAACCAAAACGGTAATTCACAAGGGCATATATATATACGTCTTTCCGAAGTACGATCTTTTTTGTGCACTGCTATCCATAAAATTATTTGGAAGGCTTTGGATTGCAATAAAATGTCATTGACAGTGTTTGTGAAAGATTTACTTATTTCATAGGATTTGCTTATTTATTCCTTTTCTCTCCCCCCATACATCACATTCGCGCGCCTACGTGGAAAATTGTCGCATTAGGGAGCGATTTGTGTAACTTTTAACCGGCACTTAAGGGATTAATTATAAACCGTACAAATTATCAAGTTAAATATTAATTTTTGGATACCTTTTTTATGACAAACCCACACATGGATTCACTGTTAATTTTAAAAGTTAATCTTAACTTAGTACTGTTAAATTAATTATAAAACACACTGTGCAGGACTGATACATTTATTAGTATATTATATCAGTGTAAATGCGTATTTTATTTTTTATTATGTCAGAATGTATTTTGTTTGTTTACTTTTTCATAAATTAATGATTTTCTTAAGGTATCCGAACACGTCCGGAGTACTTTTTAACAAAATAGCATACTAAAACATTATAAATGCTCTTTTAGGACTCAATACAATAAATATTACTATTAAAGTATCAAAATTTAAAATAAATTACCTGAATTTTTTAAAAATTACAATTATAAGTGAAATTTTAGCAATCTTTTTGAAAAACTTCAAAGCAGTTCGAGAAAAAAGTATTAAACATATATTAGTAAAAGTATTACTAAAACAAGTTAGATGCATTTATCTAGAAAATGTACAAAAATTTTAATTTTTTATTAAAATTTAAAAATTTTAGAGCTAATTGAGTAAACATTATAAGAAATGTTACATTTTTTATGAGACCCTTATTTAAATAACAAGCCATAACTCATAAAGTATTCATACCATAAGAAATATTTTAGTACATTCTCTAGAAAATAACATAAATATCAGGTTCAAAAATTTTTATAGAAATACATTCGTAATATTTTGAGTTATCAGACTAGCCATGATAGATTTTGAGCAATTTAAATACCCACTTTTGGTAGATCAAAATCCCACTTCCGGTTTTTCTAAATTTATAAAATTGATTGTAACTTGGGCTCTAGGTAGTGTAGAAACGAAACAAAGTATGTTTCGTAATGTTAAAAGACAGCTCTATTAAATAAAATAAAAAAACAAAAATATCTGTCTTGACTGAATTGGGTCATTTTCAACGAGTTCGGATACCTTAAATAATCTTTTGTTTTCGACATTTCAATATGCTCGCGCCTCCCCTATAGAGTTATCACGCCCTCCTAGGGGGCGCTCTTCACAGTTTGAGAAACGCTGCTCTAGAGGAAAATTATAATTTTGAATACTGAAAACAAGCATTCAGCTTGTATATAAACATAACATACTTATTTTATATTGCTAAATTAACTTATCAATTTCAGGCATAACTTTTTTGTCCTGAAGCAACATTTAAACACGGTTTACAATTTCCAGATTCCATCATGAAGAGCGATAAATTCATACTGAGTGCCGTGGATTACGTCTGCCTCGGAGCAACGTTTTTAGTATCCGCTGGAATCGGTGTTTATTTCCAACTTACCACCAAGAAGAAGACAAATGAAGAATATCTTCTGGCAGGAAAGGATATGTCCGTCTTCACAGTCGCCTTTTCAATCATGGCCACCTTCATGTCGTGCACCGCACTCATGGGCCTCCCCACAGAAATGTACTTATACGGCACAAACATGGCCTTCATAAATGTAGGATTCGTGATTGGTGCTATCATTGCCTCGTATGTTTTCATTCCCATCTTCTTCGCCAATGACGTGTCCACAGCGTATGAGGTATGTATATTTGTTCATTTATGCATTTGCATCGTAACATTGTTTTTCATTGGATATTTTTATTCGCGATTTGTATATATTGCCGTTAAAGTGTGAAATCCGTTATTCCATAGAGTAACTAGGTATTTCTTAAAATGACTACACAAGTCAGTTAAAGTATATAACATTACTGAATTCTGCGCTTTAACTAGATATTCTATAGAATAACGATTACTTGATCGTAAAAGTATGAAATAGCTCACTTGAAAGTTCTTGAAAGAGTTATAGTTCTTTACCGCTTATAACTGCTTTGCAATGACGAGTGTGAGTACCCTTCTTTCCATTGCGCTTAAATGTATAATTTACGCGGTGTATTTATGTTCGCGTTTTACATTTTGGAAAATTAACAAATATTTTGTCAACCTGTTTTCAAGCAATGACTTCTGCAGGAAAGGGAGACCGACCTGTAACTAAGAAATATTTTATGCATTAGAGATTTGAATCTCTTTTAACAAAGATCAACAGTGCTGCATTTTCTCATTAAAAATTATTAACTTTGATAGCAGAAGTAAAAAGCGATTAAGCAGCACAGAAAAAAGTACCACGTGACTATTAATTACTCCTGCATTATGATATCCTTGAAGTTCAAGGAGTAGAATTGTTAATTTTGTGTGTTAACAGATGCAAAACATATTATTTTCTTTTTGTTTAACTAATATCAGCAATATGATCAATAATAGATTATATCATCTACTTTTCATTAATCAATTAATCATCCGTAATAGGGATGGTTTCGAGAGGTTTTAGCTATTTATGATCAATTAAGTTTTAAAATAACCTTAACATTGTTTATATTTTTCACTCGTTAACTGTCTATCATGAGCTATTTCATAGAATAACTGAGCAAAGTATAAAATAAGTAATCTATTATATACTTTAAATGTGTGTGTGACGTATAATTATTTCAGGAAATATATGCCTAGTTTTCTATAAAATAACTGAATAATACACTTTAATGGTAACATATACATTTAATCCAGTTTAAAATACAGATAGACAATAGGGCATGAATTCAAAAGTTTGTGTGTTTCAATGTATTCTCTAAAAGCATGCTCTTTTTGTTTTCTGCATAGCCTTCAAGAATATACCAATACCTTCAAGTACGTTTTCGATACCGCATTGCGTGATATTCCAAATTTCCGATATCACTTTCAACAAGGAAAGTTGGGGAGGGTTAATGCCCTGTTGTAAGTAAGTCCTAAAAGCATGCATTATGATAGCACGGGCTCTATGGAATTTCAAGTATGGATCCGCATCAGCACAGGCACTTAACCGTGGTCGTATTCCACCGAGCTCGCCAAGGTTTCTGTGTATAACGATTTCTCGCTCTCTTTCTTTCTATATATATAGACTCTCGATAATTCGAAGTTGGAGGGACCAATGAAAAACTTCGAATTATCAAGAGGGTAGAAAACACTCTCAAAATACACGAAGAGAACTTTTTCTAACACATTTAAATTTGAAATTATATAATTAAACAACAATTGTACATATGTGTAAAAATTTATTTTAAAGTATTTTGACAAAGTACATATTATACAGTATAAATAGCCTGTATTAAAAAAATACATTCTCATACACAATCCTACGCATCTCTTCTTCACAATAGCTGATCAACCTTTTTTGAACACATGTGTAGTAAAGTCACGAGTTAAACGAAATATACGAACGTCTGACAACCGATGTGGTTTGTCTATTGTCCACTTGAAAAAGGAAAGGAATAAAAATTTCTTTTCGCCTGAGGAACCTGAAAGCACTAAGAAGGGGTAGCAAACAGATGGTCATCAAAGGGATTAAGTTAGAGGAAAGACACGCAGAGACAAAACAACACAAAACAAAGCTCCAACCCTGTAGCTACAGGACTGCACATGATGTGAGTGTTCAAATTTTTGAGAGTTTTATAAGATAACTTTGAATTATATCGCGTGTTGTAGTCTGGACAGCCACAGAGTTTACTTCGAAATATTAAAAGTACCAAAATGTATGCTTCATGTATTTATTCTTTCCTACAACACGCTACAAAAATTCCCCTCTACCTAGTTGGGTGTTATTTGTTCTCTTATTGCACTCTTACTCCCACTTCTTTTGGTCCAAACAGACATTTTTCCTTCCAAGGAATTCAGGGTGAATGATCGCAAATTACAACTGTGTGGTCAGCTAAAATTTATAAAGGAGGTCGAAATGCACAGTCAATTCAAAACTAGGTATCTCAGATTATTACTCGTGTCATTCGCGGAAATTCCCGAAAAACCCAAAAAATATGGAAATTTTATAATTTTCCGGGAACTTGGGATCGCGGGAAAGAAACTAATAAGAATGCTAAGGCATAACTCACATACAACTGCGGTGTTTCGTCGTTCCATATGCATTGTGCTAATATTTCGAAGAACGGATTTGTGAACCGTATGTGTAAATCTGTCATCGTTTGAGGTGAATTACAAATTTCATCTTTTCTAAGCTAACTGTGATAATTTCGTCGGTCAGTTTGACGTTGAAGTTTGATGGAAAATTCGTAGGATGGCTTGATATTTGATCGCAGTGATGTTAGCTGGAGTGGAGACCTAACCCTACAGAACGTAGTAAGGTTATTTACCGAAAATCAAGACAAAATGCGAGGACATCGAAATCATACAAACGGTGCTCACAAATCCTATTGCAAATCAATGATCCGACGTGTAACCAGGTGACTAGTGACTTATACAACATCAGTAGTGATGGTTGTATCAGTCGACCTCATTCACCTCTGTGAATGAAGCCGACATCAGGAATGTTATTAAGACGTCTCAGGGGTATTAACTTTCTCTAGAGGGCTGAAAATATAAACAATATTCAAATATGCACAACTCTTCGAAATTAAAACTAAATAATTTGAATCTTTTACATATTATTTATAAAGAATGGGATTCAAAAAAGTTAAAAATGTTTAAAATATAATCATAATTTTAAAAATTATACGCATATGAAAATAAGAAATTTTTCTAGAAGAAATTTTATTTAAGTTTTACGTTGCGATTGCTATTTTCTGAGATAGTAGCTTTAATTACTAGCAATAAATTTATTTATAAAGTTAAATGCATCCTTATTACACTGTAGTATTTTTAAATAATAGAATAATAAATTATATTGTTCAGAAATAAAAAAATTAAATTTTTAATTATTTTTTTTAATTTCAATATTTTTCAAATATTTTGCATTACAAAAGATATATTATTCTTAAATTAGTAGGGTTTAAAGAATATGATACATTTTATAATTCTATAAAGTATAAAGTAAAAAGTATAGTATATTATAAAAAAGTATAGTAAAGTATAAAGTTAAGTACTCTATTCATTTTTCGATAAAGTTTTATACATCAAAGGCTACTATTTTAGAAAATAACATGCGCAACACAAAAATTACTTAATATTTATTACAAAATTATTTCTTATTTACATATGCTTATAATTTTTTAAATTATGATTATATTTCAAACATTTTGTACTTTTTGAAACCATAATCCTTTTTAAATAATGTGTAAAAGATTCGAATTATTTAATTTAAGTTTAAAAGAAGTATACCTGTCTGAGAAAATTGTTCATATTTTCACCCCTCGAGACAAAGTCAACACC
Organism: Trichonephila clavata; assembly: GCA_019973975.1. Taxonomy (NCBI): domain Eukaryota; kingdom Metazoa; phylum Arthropoda; class Arachnida; order Araneae; family Nephilidae; genus Trichonephila; species Trichonephila clavata. The sequence goes on along the minus strand of BMAO01028631.1, from coordinate 7,149 downwards.
CTGAGACCCCTTAAAAAGACTGTTCCACTAACGTTGCATAATGCAGACCTTTTTTCAGTGATATCTGTCGCATCTAACGTAGTATTTCACGGACTGGAATAAAATCTTTTTGCAGCGATTAAATCCACTTTGAATTCAGACTTAAAATATAGTGAGTGAGTGTTAGGGTTTAGGGTGAAAGAGCCAAATCCCGTTCAGACAGACACAATCATCAATAGTGATGGTTCATTGACCGTAATGTCTTAGGAAGCTCTCTCACCCGGACATGTGACAGCACCCCTCCGAGACAGAAGTCATCCAGTTTGCACAACAACCAATCACAGCAAACTCTCTCGACACGCGAGAAGGGAGCCCTGACATCACATCTTTTCCACTCACACCATGTCACGAATAGCTACTACCCATTGGTCGGGCAGTTTATCCTCCAGAGCTCTCATTTGCCAAGGGAACTTAATTCAAACGTCATGCTTATCTATTCACTTTCAAAATAGTAGATCAAAGCCTTCATTGGACTAAGTGTTGCAACAAAATCAAACCCAGCAAAAGAGCCAGATCTGGCTCTTATGCTGTTTTTCTGCTGTTTTTTTTTTTTTCAAAATTGCTTTGCTTTTATCTCACTGTATTCATTGTATGTTTCATCTTTATAGTATTTGGAGAAAAGGTTTGGTAAGACAGCAAGAAGATTAATGTCGGCAATGTTTGCTTTACAGAGGGTAATGCTTATATCTCTAGCTTTAATAATATTTTAATAATCTACATTCATGTTCTTGTATTGATTATATTAGAGATACTTCCACATATTAGCAAAAATCATTTTTAAAAACGTTTTAACTTATTTAATCATTAATTTAAAAGCATTATTATTATATTCCTCTCATTGCTTGCATTTATTTTATATTTTAATTAAAATTGGTTGCAAAAGAATATTCAGTGTAAAAAAAGTTTTTTAATTCTGAAAACTACTTGTAAGTCTTTTAAATTTGGTAATACCATTTCGTGCAAATTTTAATGAACATCTTCATCAAGATGATATTGTGTAATGCTTCTGAAGGGAAATTGTGTTTACATATATATCTCTGAAATCATTAATGATTCTTCCACTAATTCTTTGACACACAATGAAAAAAAAACTCGTTAAGATTAGCAAAATTTAAATATTTCTTATTTAGCGACGTTCCTGTTCTTGTACAGAATTCGAACACCCGAAACGTGATCCTTGTCTCATAATTTAGAGATCAGATTCGCAGACACTAAGTAATGTACTGCAAGAAGCGAAAAATTCACTTCAAATTCACATATTAGCATTAATCAGCAAAAGCTTTGATATACGATCTCAAAAACGCAGTGCATTCCTTGAATTATTTTTAGCATGTTGCCATAATCTAATTTATAAATAGTTGTTCATAGGAATATAATACAATTTAATACACTTACACATACACACAAAAGTAAGAAATAAAATGAATTTAAAAAACTATGTTGAAAAATATTATTAACTATAAATTAAATAAAAATATTTATAACGCTATATTGTCAAAAATATATTTGTTGAAATTTAGCTGATAAATATTAATGTACTATAAAATGAACCACCACATCCTAGCTTTTTTTTTACTTAAAAGTTATCCATGAAATTCTAGACCAGAGATGGCAAATCAATGACACGGAACACAATATTTTAGGCAAGCCACCGATCAAAACGGTTTGGATTTTAGTTCAGAATAACAAATTTCACTATAAAGTATTACGATCAAACGTGCATGATTAGTTCTCGGTGCGGCGCACACTCATTTGTTATTGTCTTGACTTTGTTACGTAGTGGAATGCAAATGCTAATGATGCGAAGTAAGTCTGCGCACAATAAAATAAATTTCGTTGATACTAATTTATTTTAAAGTTTATTTTGTTATATTTAAGATTTCTAACCATTGCTTAACATGGCTAGTTCAACAAAAAAAAATGTGCAAGATAGTGTAACAGAGTATTTTAAACCTGGCGGGCCAAGAAATATGGCATGATTAGTAAAGGCGACACAGGGCTTTGTGATTTATGTTCTGTATTAGTTGCATACAGAACTCGTCTCTAAAACAGGTTCACATTTGACTGTTTTAGGAAAATGACTCGTGCTATTTTAACCTTATTTTTATTTACCTAACATGCTTGCAAGTCATTATTTGAGGAGATGAACAACATTAAAGACTCGCTTAGAAACCGTTTAGCAGATGATTTCAATTCAGCATGCATTCTGCTAAAAGAAACACCTTGCATTTCTAGTATGTTATTCATCATCTAATCTGCAACAACAAAAGTCACACTAGTGTTACTTTACTTTGAATTACACGTATAACTAAAACATTTACTATACAGTGCAAAATGTATTCTTTCGCAGTAAATAAAGAGTTTTGAGTTTATTTAGTTTTATTATTTTCCCAATAATCCCAAGTCACAATTATTTGACGACCATCTATACTCATTAAAAATTTCTGAGATCTTCATTTATTGATTTACCTAATAATGAAATGTCTTCCATTACAGTTGCTCTACACCGCTGTTGTACTTTATGCTCCTGCATTAGCTTTGAGTGGAGTAACCAACTTGTCAACGACGATGTCTGTGATTGTTATAGGAATTGTGTGCACATTCTATTCCACACTGGTAAATGCAAATTATTAAACGGTGTGGTATGTAAAAATAAATTAACTTTTTGGGTTTTGATATTTTGGTATCATATTTTAGCTTAATCTTCATAAAATCTAAGTAAGATTAACGAAGACTTTCTCTTTTTCAAATTAACTTCCTTTAAGCATACATTTCTTTTTACATATATAAATATAGGTACATATTGTAACATATTGACTCCAGATTTACTTAATTCCTGAATAGTGAGAGGGATAACACAGCTTTAGTGAACAAATACTTTTTATTCACAAATAATTATAACGCAAATTTGGCACATATTCAGTTTCATCTGTAAGAGATAACGTTGACACAAGTAGTCATCATATACAGTAAGATACCACGTAACGCTGTCTCATTTAGCGCTGTTTCGGATTATATAATGCTCTTTTTTCTTTCTTTTTTTTTGAACTGTGGGTTTCCCAGAAATTGCACGCATCCTAACGCTGCGTGCAATTTCTCCAAATTCCACAATTCAAATAAAAGAGTGTTAAACCGAAACAGTGCTAAATGAAACAGCATTAAGTGGACTATTACTGTATCGGAATTCGTTGTGCTTGTTCTCGACGTTCTGGATCTGGATAGCGTAATATCCACACTCCCCTCTCTCGAAATTTTGAAAAGTTCTAGTGGGTCTCTTACGACTTTAAATGAGCACCCTATTATCACGAAACTCGCCGGTATCGATCTTTCGCTCCTTTCACCGCAAAAAAGTCAAATCCTGATAGCTCCCCTTCCCTCAGCCTAGCAACTTTTTCGCATTTAAATCTCGTCGTCTATCCTTGATATCCAGTTTTTACTGGTTCGGCTACCCCACAGACTTTTCACTGGTATAGCAAAAGTCCCCAGTCACCTTCTGATCTGTCCTTAAACTCCCTGGGATGGCTTATCTCACGCACTCTACGATTCCGGATTAGTAAGACGTGGATCTACAATCGGTGTAAGTCTTGGTCCCTGTTGTGACTTTGGTTGCGTATTCAGTTTTCAATTATCAGTCCTTAATTTTCGTTTACCATATTTATTATGACAACACGCACACAATTAAATATAAATTAAAAACTACTATTTTGTAGGTAGGCACACCCACCCGATTTCGGGGTCCGTTATCGGTCCAAAGTTGTTTACAGACTGACTGAATCCCCCATCGGTTAGGGAAGGTTCACACATATTTCCCTTTAAGGATTACTGAGAAGCAATCCATGACATTCCCAACCACCATTGGTCATTCCGGGACAAAGACCTGTCGGGTCTGTGAACCTCATGTCGCCGTACATCACAAACCATGTGAAGGTCTATAAAACGACCTATCACTTCGACACTGAAAATACCGTCTTTAGCATTTCTTCTTTATAATAGCCGACATTCCTTTCCATTCAGATGTAGCATGATACATTTTAGAGACAAGAAAAATATGGACAGCTATCGAAACAAATGTGTCCCTAATATATTTTATAGTGAAGAAAATGCCATTGGCTTGAACATTTGTCTAGAGCGTCAAAACTATCCACAACTGCAACTAACAGCTATGTATCACATGCATCGCTAATCTAACATCTAGAGATTTAAACAAAACAAAAAAACTTTAGTAAGAAATAATTTTTGTATTTAACTAAAATTTCAATGTTTCCTCTTCATCAAGGTTTAATTTCTTATGGGGGATTTTTATTTCTGATCTTAATATTCAATGCATTTCTTTACATTTGAAAGTTACAAAAGTAAGTTTAACTAGCACATTTATTACTATATACACACTACTGCAGCAAGATATATGCCAGACACAACCATAGAAAGAAAATTGAAACAAACTCTAACTATGCAAATACAATATTTGGCAAATAAGTTAAAGGAACTGTTATCAGTTACACAGTAGCATCAAACGCTACGTTAACGAATATATTAATTAAAGATATACAACTTAATATTTCATGAGAAATATAAAATCAATCTCTCAAAACATATATTAGAAAAAAACAGTTTATGTTTACGTGGTCAATAAAAATTACGAATATAAGTAAACGTCTCCAAAAAGACAAGCGAGTCTTAAATATTTAAAATTTTATTGAAATTTATGAAGCTTGACATTCAAAATGCAACTCCAAGAAGGAATGGCCTGAAAATTATGCAACTGAAGGAGGATTCGTTCTTGGTACCTTCCGTTCCGAAAGCACACACCCTACATCTAGGCCCAACTGATCACTTCAGGCGTATATAGAACCCACCGTCACACACTCCCCTACCAGTTGGTCGGTAAGGCGAACGAACGATATCATTGTTATGGCGAGCGTGTGAGCTGTCGTATCATGTGCGAGACGATTTGATTGCATTTGCGGTTGATAGATGGCGTCACGACTTCTGCGGGAAGGTTCCTTTGTTCGAAGTTCGCCAGGGTCACCAATGAAGGAAGATTCGTTCTCAGTACCTTCCGTTCTGAAAACACACTCCCTATCCTTAGGCAAAATGATCACTTCAGTCCAGAGGCATTTCGCGTCTTATATAGGACCCGCCGCCACACAACTTTCAGTGCAAACGTTACGCAAACGCCCACTTTATTAAGTAGTGCAATCGATGTGAGAACGTTTACGAACGTTTTAAACCTGATACTGAATAGTTATGTCAAGGAAAATGTTGCGAGATTTATTTATTTCCTCAGACGACGCATGCAATGGCACAGAATGATAGGCTGATCCCAACGAAGGCAATTCAAGCAGATACACGATTTTATGAGGAGACTGCATTGAGGAAATCAAATTGATATATACGTCAAATCTCAGCTGAAAACGTCTCTGGTGTAGCAGCTGTTGCAAGATAATTGAAAGAGAAACTGGACAAATCTAAAGTATGCACGTGAGGGAGCCTGAATCATCACAACCCCTTTTAAAAAGACTCTCATTGACCACACAGCAAAGATGACTCCGTTAGTAATGGTGGGGTAAAGAGACAAAGACAAGGGAAAGGCAAAGGTTCATGTTCGTAGATAAGCCATCATACTCTTTGTGCAATTATAGTCGTCGTATATGCGTGTGACACCAACGTTGTGACTGATCCAATTCGCGCGCATCTAAGGAACCCCCTCTCACATGAACACATCGCTTCATGGATTGGATCGCCATCTTGTACAATAACAAATTAACTCTGGTTCATATTTTAGGAGACATGGGTGATGTGTTGCAGCCTGTTTGTGAAATTCCCTTTTTCCTGTGGTGTTCAGTGTCATTTGACTGCACAATATAATCGCATCGTACATCGAACGTGCTGTAAAATACATGATTCCTTAGTCACCATTCTCTCCTGATCTCTACCCAGTCAAACACGTCTAGGATAAGACAGGACATTGCTTGCATACCTTTCTTTTGCACGTTCAGAAAATAAATTATTTTAAGTAGTTGAAAGAAATAAGATGCATGCAGCAGAGTGTCATCCGTGCAATCATTGACTCTACACCTAGACGAATTGATTCGTGTATCTTCGTACGTGGTGGCCCTACAACTATTTTAGTTGACTTTGTTTTCCCTCATATATTACGAGTATTACTTTAGATTGAAAGGCTCATACAGTTCCTTGCTGCATTTCAGTTAGCCGAGTTTCAATATTTTTAGGCACTTCCTTTTTGGTGTTGCACATTCAATGTCAAGTAGTGTAAATATATTTATTTTTCTACTAGGGTGGCATGAAGGCAGTGCTGTGGGCAGATGTGTTCCAATCGATTCTAATGTACGCTGCTCTATTTGCCGTTATAATAAAAGGATTCTTGACGCTGGGTGGTGATGAAAATATTTTCAAGATAGCAAATAAAGGTGGAAGATTGATTATTCCAAGGTAATTAAATTCTTCACTCCAATTATGTGTTTCGTCATATTTTTTATATAATTTATATATCTCATTTTCTCTGATATTAAAAGTTCAAAAGAGGTATTAAAATATTTTATTTTTCTTGTTATTCCCAAGATTGATTATTCAAAGATACCTTTAAATATTGAGTTATATTATTATTTCAATTTAAATATTTCATTCTCTTTATTCGTAAGATTTTCAGACATTAATTTTTTTTTTAAAAAAATTACAGAAATATTATAGTAGTCTAACAGTAATAAGAAGTATTCAATACATTTAAGTATAATAAGCTAAATAAAATTGAAGAATTATGAAGCATGCATATACACTCATGTCCAAAAATTAAGGATAATTCAGAATCACACAGAAATTGAACTCTAAAATAAAAATTTCACCTGTAGAATTATCACACACATCTTGAAGAAGAATATGCAAATTACAGGAAACCACCAGATGGAGCGGATAGTACGTCATAGTGACGAGAGTGTAGGGGAGGGGTATATAAGGAATAGTGGCAAAGAAGTAAAATTGTGCACAAGCGCTTTAAAAGCCTTTCAGTGCAATAACCGCATAGTTATGGCACAAAGGAAGCATTTGGATAATTTTCTACGTGGTATAATTATCGGACGACTGGAACGTGGA
>BMAO01028630.1:0-14713 GCA_019973975.1 Trichonephila clavata | reverse complement strand
CAAACGTATCTATCTATGTTATGTGCGACTAATCTTCTCACGAACAGCACCACGCAGAAAGTCGCGGAAGGTACCAAAAATCGGGAATTTTCCGGGGAAGCCGTATTGCCTATTTATATTCCGATATTGTAATTAGTTAAAAAGATATTAATTAAAAACCTTAAAACGCCGAATTGTTTTACTCCTGCCGGTTGTTTACTTGGCGGAACTTCCCTTCCGTTTCGGCCGAGCGGTAATCTTACGTTTTCCACCATATTAAAATTGTCATCTAATTTTCGGTGTCGAAATGAGACAAAAAATAATTAGAGAATCGGAAAGATCATTTATTTCGCCACGACACGGTATAATTTTTTTGTGAAATAACGATATTTTCCATTTTTTTCGAATTTTTTAAAATAGTGTTAAAACAGATGCGTTTTTATGAAAATTATTTCTAAATCGTTGGGTATGAATTACTTTTCGTGTTATTAAATCGATATTCTACACTAATTAACTTCAAGCCTTTCTCTTTTAGATCCATTCATTCAAGAAATAAAATTTCCAAAACCTTTTTTCTTAAAGAATTTTTAAAAAGTAGTCTTAATTTTTACTTCACATTGAATAACTTCGTCATTTATGAAGATAATCTCACAAAACCTTTTTTCCGTGTGTACAGTAATAGTATCCGTAACATATACGAAGATTGAAAAAATTGCTTCAAAATTACGGATTTTAAAAAACATTTTGTGATTTTCGTAAACTTATGTTTTTTTTCTGAGAAATAAATTAAAAAGTAGTAATTTGTACATTTTTTATTTCAAAATACGTTATTTTTGCAAATAGTTGGTGATGTTTGAGAGCATTAACGTAAAAATTACGCCCTTAAAATAAAGGTAATGATTTTTTAAAATAATTTAAAATACGCGATTTTACATTTAGCCAAACATTGGTTAACTGTCTGGTGGCGGAGTGCTCAGAGCTCCCGCTACACTCAAGACTATAACTGCAGCACTGCTGTGCGCGGTCAATGCGAAGGAGGATGTCCGCCTCGCAGAAACCTGCCGGTCACCTTTTTTCATACTTGTCTTAAATTTTTTCTCCTACTGGACATTGCGTTGCCACACATCATTACACACAAAAAGGAAATATTCTGAAATATATTTTAATTCAATGATTGAATTCACTTGCTGCATCCCCACTGATCTGAAATTTACTTCATTTTCAGTGCTGCCATTATGTAAGCAAATGGTATGTCACAATTAATTGCTAAATGAGCAATTTTAATCAATTTTATTAGAAAATAATTAATAAGTTAGTTTTTTATAATATACTTTTTTTCGCAGATACGTGTTTAAATAATTTTAACACAGAGTGGAATGAAAAACTATAAAATTAAAAAAATTAAATGTTTTTATCAAATAGTATTATTTTTTTTTTGAATGTTTTTTTCAGTGAAATTTTTTAAAAATTAAAATGCATTCAATGCATTTCTGATATTCATTTAAAATATTTATCAGTATCAAAATTTTTGTTCTCTTTCATAAAACTTATAGTTTACTTTAAAATAATGCGTCATTGCATGAAACTTTTTTCCTCCGTGTCGAATATTTCAAAAAATTCTCACAATTTTACTTCAAGAATTAAAATAGTAGTGAAATTTTGTAATTTGAAAAATTTATACTTTCTATTCTTTTTTCAGCATACAACTATTTTTAAAAATGCTACAGTTTCGTTTCCGGGAAAAAACTATCTTTCTTTAAAGAATTTTATAGAAAAAAAACAACATTTTTTTTTAACAAAACAATGCTGTTTTGCATATTTTATGATTTTTTCTCATATGAATCAATATCGTTGCGTTTATATAAAAATTATTTTTAAAACTTTCAGAATCATTGATTTAAAAAATAAAAAGCCGAAAACTTTTTTGAACGAATTGTAATAAAACACTCAAAATACTTAAATCAATCATTTAATAATTTCTTCATTGAAAAAAAAAATTGCATGAAATTTTTTCCCGTGTGTCGATTTTGCTTAAAAATTACGAATTTTAAAGATGTTTTTTGTGATTTTCGTAAAATAAAGTTTTTGCGAGAAATAATATAAGCATTATTTTTGTAACCTTTTTTCTTAAAAAATTATTGTTGTTTCCTATCAATATGTGAAAACTTGGAATTTTCAATTAAAAATTGAGCCCTCAAAAATAATGAAAACTTTAAAGACATTCTAAAGGCTTTGCGCATGCGCGAGAATCATTATTATTTTTTCCCCCTCTGTTTAACGCTCAGCGGCCAAGGTCAAACTTGCTGTTGCAATATTTTTTCCGTTATTGAAATGTGAGTGAGGGATTTTTAAAAAGTCGCACTGTTCACCTACTCCAGAGTTTTTTGGCGACGGACTTCGAAATTTTCAATTTAAAACTTTTAGAATCAGTGATTTAAAAAAAAGCCAAAAACTTTTTTGAACAAATTTTAATAAAACACTCAAAATACTAAAATCAATCATTTAATAATTTCTTCTTTTATAAAGGTAATTGCATGAAACTTTTTTCCCCCGAGTCGAATATTTCAAAAAAATCCTCACAATTTTACTTCAAAAATTAAAATAGTAGTGAAATTTTGTAATTTTAAAAATTTATACTTTCTGTCTTTTTTTCAGCATACAACTATTTTTAAAAAGACTACATTTTCGTTTCCGGGAAATAAAAAATTGCAACGAAAGAATTGGAAAGTGAGTGGGTGATTTTAAAATTTACCCTGTTTGCCTATTCGAAAATTTTTGGTGACGGACCTCGAAATTTTCAACCATTCTCAAGTGACGAGAACGACACCTGAGCTTTCACCCATCTTTAAGAATTACCACACCACACCAACGCAAGAACAAATTTCGAAAAAGGGATTTTTTATGCCATAGTTAGAGAAATCACTCACATCGCACGCATACACACACAAGTGCTATCGGCCTGAAGGAAACACGAAATTTCCATGGGGATGAAATTATTCACTCAGGAAAAGGAAAGAATTGAAAAGTGAGTGGGTGATTTTTAAATTCGAACTGTTTGCCTATTCAAGGGTTTTTGGTGACGGACCTCGAAATTTTCAACCATGCTCAAGTGACGAGGACGACACCTGAGCATTAAGCCATCTTTTAGAATTACCACATCACACCAACGCAAGAACAAATTTCGAAAAAGGGAGTTTTTATGACATAGTTAAAGAAATCACTCACATCGCACGCATACACACACACACACACACAAGTGCTATCGGCCTGAGGGAAACACGAAATTTCCATGGGGATGAAGTTATTCACTCGGTAAAACGAAAGAATTGGAGAGTGAGTGGGTGATTTTTAAATTCGCACTGTTTGCCTATTCGAGGGTTTTTGGTGACGGACCTCGAAATTTTCAACCATGCTCAAGTGACGAGGAAGACACATGAGCGTTCACCACCTTTAATAATTACCACACCACACCAACGCAAGAACAAATTTCGAAAAAGGGAGTTTTTATGAGATTGTTAAAGAAATCACTCACATCGCACGCACGCACACACAAGTGCTATCGGCCTGAGGGAAACACGAAATTTCCATGAGGGTGAAGTTATTCAGTCGGTAAAAGCCCGTGCAACGCAGGGCTAAGCGGAGAGGAAAGAAACAAAGAAATCAAAGTAATTTCGGAAAATAATATTGGAAGTGCTGAATTTGTGAAGTTGAGTGAATATTAACGTCCCACTGTTCAGCAACACGAGGCCTTTTGGGGACGGTCCGCGTAATTTTGAACCATGGTCAAGTGACGCGGACGACACCTGAGCTGGCACCCCCTCTCATAACTACCACACCACACCACGGGAGGACGTTTGAGCTCTCGACATAATTTATGTGCATTTATTCCCTACACGGCGGGTCTTCAGTGGTACTAGGATCGAGAATTTGCGAAGAGAAGGGAAAATGTTAAGCAACAAAGCCATGACACACACTCACGGGACATGCATTAACATCGTACGCGTGAAACCCCACAAAAGTGTTGGCGTTAGAATAAAAGGAGGAAATTAACATGGGGATTAAGTTATACCCTCGGTATAAGCCCGTGCAACGCCGGGCCATGAAGGCTAGTATTTTTATAATAATTGAAGCATTTTTCTGAATGGAATTTAAAATTAATTTTTAATACTTCATTTTGGGAAAAAAAAAATACACTTTCCATAAATTTATGTTTCAGTAAAAGCAATATTTCTAATACTTTAAGAACTTATTTCCAAAACATAGTGTTAAGACTATTATATAAATATACACAAAGATTAACACTGAAAAATAATTTAAAGTTTTGAAATATCTACTATGAAGAATAAGTACATTATAAGCCCCTATGTCAATTAATTAACATTAATGTGATAATAATATAATATAATTGAGATAAATACTTAAGACTAACGGTGTTGCATTAACATTTAAATACCTTATAATAACCAAAATAACTTGCAATTACCATTGAAGACTTTATTATTTTAAATACCAAATAAATGGAAACAATTTTATATTCATCAAATTGTATCTGTAAGTAGTATTAACAAAAATTATAATTTAAGTATTAATATATAAAAGCTCAAATCAATCTAAAGGAGCAATCAAAATGTTCATCAGTATATCAGCATTCATTAGAAAAATACTGTTGATTAACTATCATTTGAAAATACAGTGGTTTCCTAATTTAAAACTAACAATTTTTAATTAGTGATTTGTACCTTAAGACTTTAAGTTTCCCATTTCAACCAATAGGGAACACGACTAATAATTTCTTGGATAAAAATTTTTAGAAAAAGTAAATGTATTTATGTACAATTGTTGCATATTTCAATTTATACACATTTTGTATTTTTTTAAAAAAAATTTATAAATATTCTTAAAAAATCTTTTTTAGATAAAATTAAACATTTTTTTTATTGGCATTAAATTTCTTATTAAAAATACAGTTTACTAATGAGCTCCCTTATAAAAAAATATGATGAAGCCCAATAGTAAATTGTATTTTTTACATGGATACATTTAATTTCTTTCTTGATTCCGAAACTGATTTTTTTCTTTTCATTATATTTAGTTTTTCTCCAATCCATATTCAAAATAAAATGTTGTTCAGAGAAATTAAACATATCCCACATATTATTCTCAAAGTAATAACAATGAATCTTTAAAAAAAGATTATAAAATTGTTGCTTCCATAAAGAAGAACAGATATGCTACATTAACAGTCAACATAATAAAATCTAGAAACCAAAAGGTGAAACATAGTTTATACATGTGATGATACCACTCGATAACAAAATTGCAAACCCTACTTTAATAGAATAGCATGTTTACTCTTTCAAAAACCCAAGAATTCTTATATCTCTATACCTCTTATTTGTAGGTTTCCTAAATCAATTTTAATTACTGTTTTGCATTCCTTTATAACAACAAAAATGTTATAGATATATCATAATTTCTATATCACGAGGAAAATAATTTCATTGCAATCACATTTATTTCAGGTACTGTAAAATCAATGTTTTAGTTTTTTTTTTAAAGTATAAATATCAGATTTCACATTTATAACCTTAAATTTATAAAAATGTATTACATTATTAAGCAAAAAAATCAAATTAGAAAATTATTTATTTGTTTCAAATGAAGTTTCAGGTATTCAAACCAAACTTTTAACTTTGTAAATGAGTTGATTATAATAATTATATTAAATAAAACCAAATATAAAATTTGTACAACTTATATAAATAACTGAATTGTACCATAATTCACGGAGAGTAATATTCAATGTTTAATATTGTGCAAAGGTGGAAAATTCTGTTCTTCCTTGTTTTTTTGAAACTTAAATTTTAATATTGGAGTTGTCATATGTTAGTAAATACATGCAATTTTTCAAAAAAAAAGTTTAAAACTATGAAAACACAAATACACTAGCAGAAAAAGCCCAACAATCAAGAAAGTAGTTTAAATGGAAAAAATTAGATAAAACACTTGTCAAGATAACATTTATCTGATTTAAGTTTTAAAAATTATCAGGTTGCAGAATGCATAAGAAATGCCATTTCATATGTAAAATGGTAATGCTGTATTTACTCGAATCTATAAGCGACACTCCCAATCATCAACAAGTCTTTGTGGAAAATGAAAAATAGTATAAAATAGTTTAGAACCATTAATTGCTCTAATTGCCCCACCCAACACATTTTTTTAAAATTCGATTCTAAGCCGCGATCAATTTTCAGTAGCTTTAATATTGGAAAAAAAGTGTGACTTAGATTCGAGTAAATACAGTGTATTAATAACTGCTGAAGCCACCATAGTTTTGAATGCAATGATACATGTGTGTAGCACAGGTGCTATGCCTTATTTTGTAGGATCGAGTTCTATGCCTATTGCACTCAGTCAAATCAGCAACAGTCCATTCTAGATATGGATGATGCTCGATTTTATGCAATAATACATACTCAATCGGATAAAAATCTGGTCATTTCACAGGCCAAGGCAACATGTTGACATTCTGTAGAGTATACTGCGTAACAACAGTGGTATGAACATGAATGTTATCCTATTAAAAAATGCTTCCTTGAAGAAGAACACAACATAATTGGTTCAATCACCAGCATGATGTAAGAAGTTTCTGTCAAGATGCCTGGGATAATGAAAATAGTACTTCTGCTACCATAAAAAATTACTTCCCACACCATAACCCAAGATATTGAACTAAAAACTGTCTATGCAACAGATAGCTTAGAACGAAGCATTCCCCACCTGGTCTCTTTCTACTTCTTATAAACCCACCACTAGCACTAAGACAGATATGACTCATACAAGAACACAACTGATCTCCATTATGCCCTTCGATAACTTGACATCACTGACAGTACAAATGGCAATGATTTCGATTTAGTGGTATGAATGCAACAAGAAATCAGACTCAGAGCTCTCCTACTAAATAATTCAGAAATATTGCAAAAAGAAAATTTAATAGCCTTATTACAAGGCCTTGTTTAAACCATGCCTTCAATGGCATAAATACATTATTGGCTAAAAACTAAGCCTACAATACACAATTTGGAATAACCTTCATGAAGTTTACATTGGATAATAATAATAAAAAAAAATCAACCATGATTTAGATATTTATAGTGGTTCTATTAGTGTCACTCTTATACATCTACCACAAAATTTCAACAAATATCATTTAGATGTATAAACATGTTTTCCAAGTTTTGTTTATCTAACATAACCCTTTACTGGTGTTGGGGTTATCTACACTACCTGTAGCTCATAGTAATTATTTCACACAGTATTTTAAATAAAATTTTAAGAAATTCAATATTCTTGTTTTATTGTATGATGTAAATTTTTTTTAAAAAAAATCAAACTAAAAAGCCTAAAAACATGTGTTAATAATTGTGAAAAATAATGTAAGTTTCCTGAAATTTCAGGGTTTTTGATTTGTGAAATATCATATAAAAAAAATTAAACAGTAAATCATTAACAACTTTACAAAAGAGAAAAGTGAATTCCTAAGGATCAAACAAATATACTGTGAAGTAAAAAGTAAAAAATGAGCAGTTTTGGGGGTAAGGAACTTGTTTTTACTCTAAGATAAATTAATGCAAATTACATGTTTGTATAGAAATAATATAATAATAAAAAAACAGGACTGTCTCACTATTTCATAGGAACAAGCTCAAAAGAGAAATAGTTCTTTCTTCTTTACTTATATTTATTTATACTTAAAATTCATATATTATAAGTACAAATTTACTTGTTGTAAAGCTGAACTGCTATACTAAAAAAGTTGACAAATTCAAAACATTTTACATGACAGTTTATAATCAACTATCTTGCATAGAACTTTTAAACAAGGAGCTAAATATATATATATATATATTGCTTACTTGGAAGATACAACTTCTCCAGCTGTATAAAAAGGATTGCAAACCATATCGGCATATCCAGCATGAATTCTTCGAAACATCTGGAATATATCAGTATATTGTTTACAAGAATGCATTTTTTACTAGATATATAAATGGAAAAGTACATAATATCTACTGCAAAGCAGAATGATTTGTTATTTACATAATCTCTTAACAAAGAAACATTGTGTTAATAATTCAGAACTATATGCTACAAATTTATGCTATGTGGTTCTAGTTGTCTCTATATTTTGCAAAGATATTTGCTATGCATTTAAAATTTGGTAAAATATAAAATTACAAAATATTTACATTATGAAAAAACTAATGATACATTTACGTTATAAACAAAAATTAGTCAGTGCAGTTTATGATTTTATATGTAAAATTATATTTATTTGATCTCATATTTACATGATTAGTGATTTTAACATAATACATATAATAATTTTAATATAATTTAGAATAAAAGTTTTTTGATAAAAAAAACCATTCCTCTGTTTTGTAAACTAGGAGATATACTCATGTAGTACTAAGAATTCAATCCTCTAGCTGCACATCCCACGATTTCTACAGGCAACATAGTTGTAGCAAAATTTGCACAACCAGCAATTTCTGCGGGGATGCATTTTCCTCTGACTATTTAAATGTGCAACCTGCACTGTTTCCCATTTCTGTCCATTTATGTTTTTATGATCTAATTCAATATTGAAAAAAAAAAAAACCCTCTCTTTTACAAATTCTTTTTGTATATTTTTACAGTAAAATGTAAATTTGAAATATGTAATAAAAAAAATGCAATTTTTTAACCTTTTTTTTTATTAAAAAAAAACTATGCAGGGAGAGGAGGATTAAGGTTAAGATCTGTTACTTAAGGAGGAGAGGTTAAGGATCTGTTACATTTCTTTCTCTACACTATTGAATTATTCTCTATAAAATTATCTCACTAATGAGTAATACATTTCAAAAAGATGAATAACATTTTATATAAAAGTAGAGTACTCACTTGACGAATTTCATTATCTCTTAATGTTGTATGAGATGATTCTACAACGACTATGAATTTAATTTTGGTATTTGTTACATATCCATACCTTTAAAAAAAAAATTGTGAAAAAATTATATAAAAATAGAACATTTTTAATTACATTTGTCATATTATTTGTATAATGATATGGAGATTAAGATTACAATAAAATAAAAAAATAACTGTGGAGAAATTTCAAGAAAAAACAATAACATAAAAATATTATTATAACAAGGAAGGATCCTTTTTAAGGCTGATTTTGTCAAATGCATATGAGGCTTTTCATTTTAACATGCAAAAGGATTTAGCACTATGATGTAGGGAAAAAAGAAATGCAAAATATATTTTATACAAGAACAAATGGATCAACTAATATAAAAACAAGTTACATGATAAAGTATGTTGTACTCTATAGGACAGTGAATTGAGTGAATGTATATTAATGTCGCACTGTTCAGCTACATGAGGGCTTTTGGTGATGGACCTCATAATTTTGAACCATGGTCAAGTGATGAGGACGACATCTGAGCTGGCACCCCCTCTCCTAAGTACCACACCATACCAATGGGAGGATGTTTGAGTTCTTAACAGATTTAACATGCATTGCTCCCTTACACGGCGGGGCTTTAAAGGGGTTAAGCTCGAACTTATGACACACAAGCCACAATCTGATACCTTGACCACTAGGCTAACACAGCCCTGACAGTGAAACCCAAATATTTCAATGTTGGAACACGTTTATATTTGAAAAAATATTTCCAGTTTGTGTCCTATTCCTTAATGTTACATGAAGACAGTCTTAAAGAAATTACATATTCTACTTTAACATCAATTATTAGTGTTGGTTAACATGATGCAAACACCAAGTTGGTTGGTTAACTTTCTAAGGTACTGAGTATTTCTTAACACAAGAAAAGAAATTTTATAGATTTTACTACAATAAATTTCACTTACTTGAGCATTGAAGAAAATAAAATAATAAAATTATGGAATAATAGAGTAAAAGTATGGTTTAATTCAAAAGTGAATGCTATTCTAAAGTCATGTGTATTTAGAATGAAAAATTAAGAAATTAGCATCAACTTTTAAAAATAAGATTTTAAATAAAGTAGATCTTTTATTAATTCTACACTATTTTTGCACATGAAAAATAGTGTTAAATACCAACCAAAGTAAAATACGAAGTTTCAATTGAAGTGTTCTTTACATACTTTTAAAAATTCACTCTTTATATTTACATAATTCCTTAGAAGCATGATTACAAAAAACAGAATAAAATATAATAATTGATATAAAATAAAGAGTAAACAAATCTTACTTAAAAATACTATTATAAAAAAAATCAAGACATGGTTACCTAATTAATTGAACCTCAAATATATCTTAAGAAATAAGTACTTTTAATTTTACATATATGAGTGAATATGCATACATACAATATTGAACATCATTTTTTAAAAATGATTCATAAGACCAGTTTTTAAAAAAAATCAAATAATTATAACTAGATAAATGATAAGGAAAATGCCATTGAATTTTAATGAAATGTTAAAAACAAAATTTTACAAAAATTTAGTCAATCCAATCTAATTTAGAACAATTTGGCTTATTTTAGATTCTTGAATGGGTGTCGAATCTCTGTCTTTTTACTTTATCCCCTTCAGGATGAGCGTTCCATATGCACACCGGCATGAAACACCCTCAGCAGCCTAGCGTCCTGTGGGCGAGCCAGCGTGTTTCTTCCTCACAGGCCGAACAACTTGCAGGCGTGCCAAGCACCTGGAACGTTTTTTAAGCTCAGTTTTTTGGCAACAGGTGGCATTCTATGTCCATAAGATTTGAGATACATGGAGATCTGACTTTCTACTCGAAATGAGAGAATATTACTCACATACACGTGAGTTTTGTTTTATAAACATAAGGGGAAGGGAATGTTTCCGAATTGAGTGCTTTATGACTGTTCTTCAAATGAACATGTGGTTCTTGTTTATAGTGAAGATGAGGGATTTATTTTCGCTAGAGCATTTGATTTGGATTTGCAGTAATTTTTTACGTTTAATTAGATCTGGTAGACAAAATTTCTCTTTTTTCTTACTTTTTTTACAAGGTCAACTTTTATAAATGCTGACAATAAAATGTTTAAGAACTTGTACTTAAACAGAAAGTGGCTTAAGTAAATAAAGTATATTAATATGAAATATTTAAAGCAAATACCGTTCATATAATATACAGAACAATATTGAACACTGCGTTTATATTTCAGTATTTTTATGGATTTAGACTTAACTACACAAAACCCTCTGATTTGTGAGTGACACTCATGATAGAAACCCCCAGCCCTGGTAGTACGCACACGTTTGCGTCCTTCGTCGCGAGAGGGTTAAAGCAGTTTTTTAAAATTTTTATATAATCCTGAATTTAGAATGTCTTAATCTTTGAGATTCTTTAGGAATCCCTATGCATTCCAGTTCTATGACAAAATTTACTTATGTATTATACAGCTAACCGATTTTGCAACACTGAAAGATGTCACTAAATGCCATGATAAGCAGCCAATAGTGGAAAAACCATTCTCGCGGTGCATGTTCAAACACAATAATAATAATGATAATAATAATATTTCACATTTTTTTGAATGGGTGATGTGTTTTGATTTGGCAACATTGGTTGGCATTATAATACCCCAAATCACAATATCACTTTATAAGAAATCAACATATTAGTGATGCTGACAGCTGTGTCATTGGAGGCCTGGGTTCGAATCCCAAAGAAAACATGGATGTTTGTAAATGTATAGTACCTTTGTGGCATGAGAGTACTCTAAATAGCTTCTGAGTCATAATTCTTTTTGTGAGGTTGGTGGAAGGGAGAGAGGTGGGAGGTCCTGTGATCACCCACAGGGTGCTCTCCCTCAAATTAGGGTGGTACTGAGCCAAATTGTACTGTCCACCAGCATGGTGCTCAAGTTGCAGCTAATGACAGATGTAAATTACTAGCTCCTTGCCATGATGAATTTCATGGGCTTTGATCTGACACCCTCACAGATAGGTGTCATTAGAAACAACAACACAATTTCCTTAAAAAAATTTGGTACTCTTCCATTAAAATTAAAGCTCTACCAATCAGTATGTTTTCTTCTTGGTAAATTAGATATAAAAGTTTGATTTTCTTTCCTGGCAATGATTATTCTGTTATTTCATTTGAGAGTTAAATAAGTTGGTTGCAATAAAATTGTGGAATTTAACTAATACTGGACATTTTCTTATAAGCTTTTATAAAAAATACAAGGTAAAAAGAATGAAAATGAGCCAATTATATGCTGAAAATACACAGTATGGTTTGAATGGAAAACTACTGAAATTCTATATACAAGACTAGAATTTGAAAAGAAATTAAGCTTACACTTTATAGTCTTCTGTAGGATACAGCAAACCAAGATAAAGTTCTCTAAGGTCAGAAGCAGTTTTATTAACAGTTAATACTTTTTCTTCTATAACATCTAATGATGTATGAATAGTATATAAAAACTTTAAATCATTCCCAGGAGAAGATGTTTTCACATAACAAAGGGTAATTCTATAAATGAAATTGGACATCATAAATGCATTTTATTTTCCATTATAGAAAACAAAGAATAGTTAAATACTTATAAACTAGAAAATTAATTATACAAAACCAAAAATGATATAAAAAATGTTTCTTTTTCAAGGAGAATCTTTTAATAATTTTACCTTCTATTTAAAGCTTTAAATTCGGCTATTATGTTTTTATTGTATTTTGAACTCCGAATTTCCAAAATATTAAAACATATTTAGAATTGAAGAAAAAAAAATGTGTAACCTAATTATTATTTACTCTTATAATTTCACATAAGATAAAAATAAATGTAGTTTTTATGTAAAATAACTCTTCTTGCACTTTGGATTTGACATATAGTGTATAATTTTTTTGTCGTAAATTTTCAAATGAGATTACTTAACAATTTGTTATTTAAGACAGAAAATAAAATGGTAATACGCAGAAAGCTGCAAATGTTTCCAAACATTCTTTACACATGATTAACTCTAAAAAATTTGTATGTTGTTCTTACTGCTTTCTATATCCTAAAACAACTCAGAACGAAAAAATACACAAAAACAAAGACACGCAAAGAATAATCTTACTTTTAATAAATTTTTTAAAAACTCGTAAGACTTGATATTGTTTTTACTTATTCATAAAACACAATTAAAGAAAGTGTAACAAAGAAAAATAAACTTCGAAATAGTAAACTATCCATCATCTGCTGATGATTTGCATGATTTTTTTCACAACAGTAACACTGCTTGAGTGCACTATTTTGTTGTTTTAAAATAAAATAAATAATTATTTCATATTAATAAGTTTTTTCAACCAAATATTCACCAAACAAACCTCTTTGCTGATTACAGCAACCGCTGCAGCCATATATGTAATTTCAGTTAATTTAAATCTAATAAATTAGTGACTTCTGTAATTAATAATCAATTTTTATTACAATGCCTTTACACCACAAGCAGGCAGATACAGATTCTGTTTGACAACATTAGTCGAAAACCGATTTCTATGTGTTAACTGTAAATGATAGAAAAGTTGTTTGACTTTGTCGAATATTTATAATAACTAATTTTCTTGTAAATATTTGAAATATTTTTATAGACATATTTTGTAACTTTTTAAAGTTTAATAATATTCTATTTTAATGCAAAATTATGCAAATAGTCTTATTAGTTGAAAGTAAAGTACTTTTATAATTTTAAAATGGCAACATAAATTTAGTTTCAGTTTCAGTCTGTTTTTAAATGATATATTTATATTTGTATGTATCGGTGAAAAATATTTAAATTAGGAATTTTCGATAAATCTGTTAATTTTTTAAAAAAATGCAGCTTGGGAATAGGGAAAAATGAACCCGAATCAGGATATTTTATATTACTGTCAAATTGGAATTTGACTGAAGTTGAAAACTGCTTAAAAGAAGGTAATTTTTTTTTTATAAATATTTTACTTACCCCCAATTTTTATTTTTTAGAATCTTAATGTTTTAATTCTCTCATGAAAATTTGTCTTCAAATCAAAGTAAGAAGAGTTGACTTCTTAGGTTAGTCACACTAATAATATATACTAGTTAAAAAAAAAATCTCTTGACAGATTATTGCAGAATAATCTGAATTTCAATTGGGAATTATTTCACATGATGCGATATACTTAGTTAACATTGACGAATTGTAAATTTTAATTAGTTTCAGATTTGTTCGTAATTAACTTTTGTAATTGATGCATTAAAAAAAATCGCTTTCAAACTGAAGGATTATTTTTCACAGGAGTCTTGATTAATGGAAACACTGCATTAAATAAATTTTAAAAACTATAATTCCTTGGCTCTTGTGGGTAGTTGAAAAGATTAAGAAATTATGTCTTCAAAATTTTTTTTTCGTGCTTGTTGAAAAATTATTTATTTTCTTGTAAATGAATTTTAAATCATTATATGAATATTGAAGAATGATTCCTAGATTTATTTTTGTTAAGGGTACAATGTATAAGCATCACCGCAATCAAAATTGCGCCGATGCAAATCGCTCTCCTTCAAATAAAACACGTTAGAATTTTTGTTGGGTACTTCTTATATTATCGCAACAATTGGCCAACTCTATTAATAACTCGCCAAGTTGTCAACCCTGACTGTGTCATACATTGCTGAATTGTCAATCAGTGGCTTTGTTTCATAGAATGTCGCCAATAGGTT
>BMAO01028629.1:0-21807 GCA_019973975.1 Trichonephila clavata | reverse complement strand
TATAATAAATTACACAAGAGAAACAAATTTGCTAATTATGGATGAATAGCACATAAACATTTCGGTATATTATATTTTCAAATGCTCATATGTGAGGAGTTTTTTGTTTTTTCTTCATCCGTAGTTTTTATATTTTCTAAGATAATAGAGCTTTTTCCAAAAAACAGAGTATATTTTATTTTATGAAGAATAAGATTTACATGTTTCGTATATTATTCATCTGATGCAGTCTAATAAAATGTATTATGGTGCCTTTATATCATACTTTATTAATAAAATTTTTGGTAAAGAAAATTGATTCATACTTTTGGAACAAACGAATTTAGAAAATACCTGTACACTTCTATTGCAGGTAAGTGTCTAATATTAAATAGTGCCGCTGTAGCCAAGTGGTCAAGGCATCGGATCGTGGCTAGCATGTCATGTGTTCGATCCTAGTACCACTGAAGACCCGCTGTGTAGGGAAACGATGCGCGTAAAATCTGTCGAGAGCTCAAACGTCCTCCGTTGGTGTGGTGAGTTAGTTAGGAGAGGGGTGCCAGCTCAGGTGTCGTCCGCGTCACTTGACCATGGTTCAAAATTACGCGGACTGTCCCAAAAGCCCTCGTGTAGCTGAACAGTGGGACGTTAATATTCACTAACTCACTCACTAATATTAATAAATATATTGGATCAGGGATATTAATGCTTGCTATCTATACAAGCAAAAGTGTATACCAAAGTAATATGTTTAACACGTATAAATAATTCTCTTAATAATAATTATTCATCTTTGCGATAGTATTTTTGTTATTAGTTATAAGGAATAGACCTTGAGAAATTACCTTACCTATTTAGAAACAGAGGTTTTGCATCCATACACATATTTCATGGCAATGTGGAAAATGACGGTGAAAGTAATGATATAATGTGATTGTCTTTTTTGTTGGATAGATATATTAATAAGAATTTGCTATTTTTTTTGTCCAGTAATAAACCATTTTTTTAAAAATACTGCATTTGTTTCATAAATACTTTAAATAGTTGTAATTTTTCAGGTTGCTTTTTATGTGTTATGTATATCAACCAAAATATATGAAGCAAATATTCTTGCATCTTAGAAAGTCTGACTTTTTGATCTCAAAAAGTGCTAGATGGAATTTCTTGCTGTGGTGACATGCATTTTAAATTGTATAACAGTTGTGAAAGACTTTCTACAGCATTAGAGATTGGGTAATGCAATTAATTGGAAAAAAATATTTATATGACGGGAAATGCAACAAGTTAAAATTTTATTTATTTTTAAAAGCACTCTGCTTTTTCTAAGACTGTCAGCAATATTAGTTACACAACACTTTTTAATACAGTAGATATGATCCAAAACCATTTGAAAAAGACATGGTTTGTGCAGTATAAAGGGTGGTGTAACAAATTTTATTGAAAAATTTCCTTATTGAGATCACTATGTACCAAAGCTTAACATTTATAATCTTCATAATTGTTTCTATATTCAAAAAGAAGAAGAAAAAAAAAACATTTTTTAGTTAAAGGATTTTATGTCATTGCAGCAACATGCATATAATATTAATTGGACAATTCCAAATGAGTTACAATGGCTAGTAATTCTGTCAGAGATGTTAAATCACCAAAACCTTAAAGTAAGGGTGCGCAAAATTCTAGAGATAAAAAGCGGAGACAGAGAGTCTGACTGCCTTTTCCTCTGAAAAGGGGCTAATTTACTTTTGACATTTATTGCAGACATCTGGTCAAAGTGGTTCAATAGTATCCGCTTAGAGGTGTGGTCTTCCGAGAAAACAATTTGAAGTTGTATTTTTTGTTCCATTGAACACAAATGAGAAAAAATTTGCGAGTAAAATTAAAGCTAATTTGAAAGATTACCCCGTCATTTTTTTAAAAATCATCATCTAGTTCGAATGATAACAATAATATAAAATTTTTCATGAAACTAGTTTAGCTGTTAATATTTTTGTTTTTTAATCTTTTTTTTTAAAAAAAAAATACGTATATTTCCGAATACGGTGAAAATTGTTTAACACGAAACTGATTATTTTGGAAATGAAATATTTTTCGTGTTAAAGGATATAGTAAAAAAACAAACATATTTCACCAAAATTAAGTTTATTAGAGTACATTTTATTTATATAGATCTAAATATTCATGTATCTAATAAAAATCAATGAAACAAAAACATTCATAAGAACTTAATGAAATTTATTGCAAAATTTTAAATTTTTTGAAAAACAAAACTTTTATTGAGTTTTTGGAAAATAATCTGATGAAAAAAATTTACGAGTTAACAATGGCGTTACGTAGAATATTAGGGCCTCCATGCAAGATCAGATTTTGGGCCCCAAGCCATATCTTACAAAGAATTGCAAAACCGTAACACACCGGGCTCCCCCCCCCCCACACACACGTTGCGGGAGCGTACATTACGCCACTGATATCAAACATCGTTTTGCTTAGAAATCTTTCAATTTTGAATTTCTTTGGTAATCTTTCTTCACGAGATACAAAATACTATAGGCCCAGACCTAGTTAGAGTCTGATAAATTAAGGCCTTTGTGCAGAGGTGGATTAAGCGGCTGGATGGCCGCCAGGGGCCCTAAACTTGAGCAATTCTTACCACAAGATTTGTACAATTTATACGCACAGAAGGCTTCACACACAGCACATTTATACATCTTTATATTTAGTACAGTAAGCAGGGATGTCTTTAGACTTCTTGGGCCCTGGGCCCTTTCGCAAAAGTAGACCCTGAGCCTCTGCACAAATGTAGGCCCCAACTATGACGCATAAAAGTAAACAGTGTGTAGCATACGTTGTCAAATACTCGTACAAACCCCAAACAAATAAATGTGTATGATTTACAATTGCACAAATCGACTAGGCCTATATAAGGACGACGGTCATCACATGTAGCCAGTTGACATATTATCCGAAATTCCAAGTTTTAATTTCCAATTTTTTTAAAGTTAAGGTTTATCTTGAGCAATTGAGTTTTAATATAGCTATACATTTTATTACGAGATTTAAGTTTAACGAACCTTTTCACTATTTTAGTTTATTACTCTTGAATTCATGGGCCTCAAACCTTTTACCACCAGGGTCCTCCAAATAACTTAATCCGTCTCTGTCTTTGTATTGGAATCAGATCTTGAACGCCACTTATATAAATGTCGAAGTCTCAGTGTTATTTAAAAAAATTATTTCAGGATATTACTGGAATCTGTCATTAAATGTTATTTTCTAATATATAAAAGAAAGTTTTTTTTAAAAAATTAAAATGAAATGAATTTAAGGCATCAGATAATTCAGTATTATAAAAAGGTTTTTTTTTCGATTGGAAAACACCATAAATTGTATTAAAATGATTTCATCCTATATATGAATTTCACAAACTCCCCGGTTATTTCATTTCATACCTGTTTCAATAAAATTCATCAGGTTTAGAAAGTTTTATTGCAATTTTTATATTAATTTGCTTGCGTTAGAATTTATATTTGGGTTATGGTCAGGCTAAAAAAAAATGGGCTTTCCAAATGCGCTATGGTTTCGAATCTTGATTTCATTCACGACCCTTTGTTTTGAATATCGCAGTATGCTTCACATTAAACGAAATTGATCCTTGCAATCCTTAGACGGCGTAATATGGATGGGAGAAACGAGATACGTGTAACATATTTGTCACTAGCATTTCAGAAATCCTGCGTCGCCTATCCAAATTAAAATTTTCAGTTGTTTGTGATTCCAAACCATTTATTTATAGTACTAATATTACCTTTAATGAATATGTTATGTGTATTGAAATCAGTAATTCAAGGAAGAAAAATTTTGAGAAAATCCCTTAAATAGTATAAATACTTTATTGTAATAAACTAAAATTTTCTCTGACTTACAAATTTATGCAGCATATAAAACGAAAGTCATTTTCATTTACATTATTAGGAATAAATGTATGCATTCCATATGATATTGTCAACCACGTTGAAATATTTAGTGAAAACATGCACAGATTATCCAGAATATTAACGTTTTGACGAATGTTAACATTTTGACTTGAAAATAATAAATTAACTTCAATTTTTTTAATTAATGGTCGTTACAGTAAACGTCATCCTATTGATGCGAGCTGCTAATTTATTTTTCACTACTTTTCACAAAACATCAAATTTAATCAGTTAATTCCATTTATTTAATACTTAAATCCGTCAAAATATATTTTATATATATTTTTAAAAAAATGTTAGTAGTACTCAGTGGCTTAAAGTATACCTCCGCATCGCAGGGAGGCCCAGGATTCAAGGGGCCCCATATAGACTGACTGATGTCGAATAAGTAATCCTTTGTAAGATCCGGCTTGGGCTTAAAACCAGACTTTATAGAGGGTCCCTAATATTTTCCGTGAGACAATTGGTGGTACTTAAAAAACTTTATAGATGACCGCCCTTCCTTTGTAAGCCCATTACAACCAAATTTATAAAATCTGAGAAGTCCTAAGTTTTCGTATCTATTCTAAGGGGAAAAAAATTCCTTAGTGCTCATCTTAAAAAAATCGCATCTATATTTATATACGAAATATTCACTTAAACTTTTTGCTAGATATAATTTAACAGATATGTGTTTATAAATTTTGTATAACATATTTTTACGGTTCAGTTCTATTAATTAAAATGTTTGAATTTTACTATTGCTAAGTATTTTATGCGTGCTTCAGCATTGATTTTTAAGAACTTTTATGTAAGATTTTGCATCTTTAATTTCTAAATAAAACATAAAATTTGTACTTTTAAAATCTTTTAATTACATGTTTCGAAAATAAGATATAAATATTTGTCATGCATAACACTGTTTGGAGCTTCTTGATTTTACAAATTTCTGTGTGCATGTGAATATTTGGTACATATGATGTTGATTGTATTGCGATTCACGATTACTTGTAACAAAATGAAGGGGAAATTTTTGAAGCTAATTTTTGAAAATGCATACGAAGCTTTATTTTTCACTTTTTTTTCTGTTAAATATAAACTTTAAAGCATCAAAGAAAATTTTGTTATGGAATTATTCAATTTTTTTCAATAGCAAAAAGTATGAACACAAAAAGAATAAAAACTGATTGGCTTTCTTCCTTTTTCACTAGATAACTTTTGAAGGATGTACATTATAGTTCTACATTCTTTTATAAAATTGAAAACGGAAGAATGCTTGTGTATTCTGAAAAAAACCTAAAATTTTAAATTTATCTGCTATTTAAGTATTTCTTAAAATTAAAAACAAATTTAAACAATTCAGAGAGAAAATCCTTCCTTTCCTTGTTATTGTTACTAATGCCACCTGTCTGACGCAGTCAGATCGAGGCCCACGATATTCATCATGGCATCGGGCTAGGCTGTACGCCTATCGTTAGCCGTAGCTTTGAGTACCATGCAGGTGTCAGTATGATTTGCATCGGTTCCACCCCAATTTTGAGAGAGAACACCTTGGGAGTGGTCAGGGGCCTCTCTTTCCTTCCCTTTGTGTATATGATGTTGCGAATTTACTTATTGAAAATTTTTGTTATTTTTCAATTTTTTTCATTTTTTCAAGTGTTACTTGAAAATAAGCTTCAGGTTCAATGAAAAATGCGTCTTAAACTTACACAGGAAGCTATTTCTTCTTGGTAATTTTTTTTAATAACAGTATTATTCATAATAAGCTATTTTCCTCTTCGAGTATTTCGCCACAACTCGTATCTGTAATAAATAGATTTATGTAATTTTGTCCCACTCCCACTTTTGGAGGGGTGTTTTTTAAAAATAATTATAATATTGCATCATTTTCATGTTGATGGCTTATTTTTTGTATCGTTTCCTGTCTATCCCGTGTTAAATCGAACCTGGGTAATCTCACTAAAGTTTACTCAGGAAAACTCATACACATACCTGTAAGTGGCTTTACTTTCCTCTGTTCTGCGTGAGTGAATATTAACGTCGCACTGTTCAGACGAGGGCTTTTGGAGACGAACCTCGTAATTTTGAACCATGGTCAAGTGACGAGAACGATGCCAGAGCTGGCATCCCCTCTCCTAACTACCACACCACACCAACGGGAGGACTTTTGAGCTCTCAACAGATTTGACGTGCATTGCTCCCCTACACGGCGGGTCTTCAGTGGTACTGGGCTCGAACTTATGACATACCAGCCACTAGTCTGTTACCTTGTCCACTAGGCTAACACGACAACTTCCTGTATTCTGCAGATCATGATAAAGGGCTGATGTTAAAATAGCTTTGTATATTTAAAATACTAATATATTTTTACTTGATAAAGTCCAATCAAAATAGAACCCTCGGTGTTTTTTGTTGTTATTGCACCAAGGCGTTTGGTTACCTAGCTACGCCCCTGTTATATAACTCTATATTAAATAAAAAAATATTAATAGTGTATTTCCAATCTGAACAGTCTGGAGAGTAAAATGTCAAATCAGGTGTCATCCTCCTGAATTCATCGTGATTTAAAATTACGAAGTTCGTCACCTCTATACCCCTCACGTTGTTTCGAAGTGCGATATTAACAAAACAAAAGAGACCAGCCAACGAAATTCAATCAGAAATTAACGAAAAATCTATTTGTTAACTTTTTTTATAATATTAGTTTCTGTTCACATCTATATTTTTTACTGCAGAGAGCGTAATTACTGTTGGATATTGATTAGGTTTGCTTTAAAACGTTTCTAGCCTTCTGTAATAATTTTTAAAAATATTTTTCAAAAATTGATTTTTACAATGTATAAAGGTATTTTCCCTCCTTACGTGTTTTTAAAAAAATTTATATTTTTTGGGGGAAGGGGAAATAAAATTTTTAAAAACAATGAGTTTAATTAATGATTTTAAAACATTCATTTTTTAAGAAAGCAACTTAAAAAAGAACCAGCAAAAAAGTAAACGAAAAAATTCATATTTTTTAAATGTAAAATATATATATGTACTACTTCTGAGGTCATTTTGCTTTTTGACCTTTTATCTCGCTATAATCTTACATGAAGTTTTTTCACACACCGTCGAATAGTTATAAAAATAGACTTCTAATAGAAGCATGACTTCGATATAATTTCTTTTAGATGTATATTTTTCATACAATAATATTTTCATTAAATTTCTCACAAATGAATTGCGTGGAAAAACTTAATAAAAGTGTAATAATGATAATATTTGATGTACAGCATAGAGAGATGCATAATAGCAATTATTTTTCAGTATTGATTAAAATGTCTATTTTTATGTTATTAATACTTTACAAAAATTAAAAAAAAAATTATTAATCCGTTTACATTAAAAATATTTTGCGTTGTAATATAATTAAAATATTCGTTCTAATCAAGATATAGAGTTAAAAATATCTAGCCAAAAAGAATAAATCAGGGGAAAAGAAATGAGAAGAATGGTTCCCACGTTTTTTTAACCCTCTGAGTGTTCGTCCTTGTCCTGAAAAATCATTCCGAAAGCGGTTACTTCTTTTTTGAGAATTCCTTCGAAAGTGCAACACATTTAATTCCTTTCCACTTTAAAGAACGCGGGAGGTCTACAGGGGAAGATTTTATTACTCAGTTCGGCCTCTTTGTTGCTTTAAAACCGGGATAAAACTCGTTCACAGCTGCGACGTTGCCTTGTGCGAATTTGGCGTGCAAACAGCGGGTCCACGTGGTTGCTTGATCGGTTAGGTCACAATAAAAGTGAAGAGTTAAAAAAAAATAAAAACTCGAAAGAAAGAAACTTGTTACAAAAGTTGAAAAATACTTGTTTATTTTAAACAAAACAAAATTAAAAAAAATTAATTTAAGAAAAACTATTTTGGACTAACGATTTGAGCCAGGTAAAAGTACCTTGTACTTATTGTAGAATATGAGACTAAGAAAACACAAATACATCGTATTGTTTTTTTAAAAAGTAACTATGTAATAAATTAAAAGTAAAAAAACTTTTTTAAAAACAAGCTTTTATTTAAACGCGCTAAAAAGAATAAAATAAATTTTTCATTAAAATTTTTTTACTATCAACTTACAACGTCATTACACAATTTATATGATATAAAAGCTTGTCGCAAGATTAAAGCACTCTTATTTACTTAGTTTGAAAATTTTAAGGAATTGAAATCAATCAGATCAAGTTATTTAATTTACTTGTTTATCTGCAGAGGTAAATCTCGCGACAAGCTTTTATATCATATAAATTGTATAATGACGTTATAAGTTGATAGTAAAAAAATTTTAAAGAAAAATTTATTTTATTCTTTTTAGCGCGTTTAAATAAAAGCTTGTTTTTAAAAAAGTTTTTTTACTTTTAATTTATTTTTTACTTTTTAGTTATCCCTGGACAGGTTTCTTAGTCTGTTCATCTCATTCAACGCATCATTGTTGCTAGGTGTTAGCCGGTTATTTTCGAACAGTCGAGCTAAATGAATTCTCGCAAAAAGGGTACTAGACGAAAAACACAATTTTTTCTTAAATCCGTAAATTTTAAGCAATTCTTTCAATCTTTGTACAGATCTTGGGTAATATTATCCTACACACGAAAAAAAGTTTTATGAGATTTTCTTCATAAATGACGAAGTTATTAAATATTAAAATGTTGAGTATTTTTTGAAAAATCGTAAAAAAAAATTTTCGACATTTTATTTTTTAAATGACTGATTCTAAAAGAGCAAATCATGAGCTGTCTTAGTACGGAATGTCGATTCATTTAAACAAAAAAAAATTCATGCGCGTCGATTTAGACATTATTTTCATAAAAAGGCATCGATTTTGACTTATTTAAAAAAAATCGTAAGAAATACAAATATTATTTTGTAAAAAACATTATACCGTATCAGGACGAAATAAATGATCTTTCCGATTCTACAATTATTTTTGTCTGAGCTTCATAGATTAACCTCTTAAGCGGTCAATTTTTTTGACCAAAATTTTCCCAAAAAAAGCCCATTTTTTAACTGCATGTAACTAAGCATAATAATTAACAGAACGCGCGAAAATGGAAGATTTTTATTTTAATCTCCAGTTTAAAATTTTACTTACCATTTTATTTATTTTATAATTTTTCAACACAAAAACCCTTAAATGTTTGCTTTTAATAAGTACACTCTGCGTACTATGAAGAATATTTCACATACATCTTAAAATATGTTTTCTTCCACTTACCAAAAAATTTCATGTTCATACCTCTTTTTCATACGATTGATAGGATTTCATGTGTGTGTGTGCGTATTTATATGCACACACAATATGAAGAATAATGTAACACTAAGTCTTATATTCCAATGGGGATAGAGATAATATCGACTTCTTTGGATTATCTATCCATTTTCCTTTTTCTTAGGCAACACATTGTACATTGCCTTGCAAATCCCTATTCTTTATCCAATATTTTCAAGAATATATATTCTTGCCTTCAGTGAAAAATTCTCACCTTCACCACTACCAAAATTCTGAATGAAGAGTAGTTCAGTACCATGGACAAACTCTCTCTCTGCATCTCCTAAAGACACACTATACTAATAACCTTATTATAGGAATAAAAATGTCTGTGCAAATAAAATATAGAAAGAAAAAATTTTGGTGCCTGTAAAGCGCACGGGCAAACCGGTTGTGGCTAACTTTCAGTAGCCCGTAAGGTGTACGGGCAAACCAATTAAAGGGTTAAATTTAGAATTTCTATAATACTCCATCTCAGTTTAACTTGGCAGCGTTGAGAAAGGTATACAATGTACCAATCTACTTGAAAAATAGCTCTACTTTTTTTGTTTTGAATTTAAATCCAAGAAAATAGATAGAAATTTGTAAAAAAAATTGCATATGTTGTAGTAATTAGATTATTTTTACATTGTAGAAATGTAATTATTTTTTAGACAAAGTTAATTAATACAGTCAATAGCGCAACGTTATGAAATTCCAGTTTGGCTGAAAACCGATTTTCGACGCCAACTTTTGTCATTGTTGTAACAATAAAATTATTACAACAATGCAGATATATCCAAGTTGGCGCCCAAAACTAGTTTAACGTTTTTAATTAATATCTTTTTAATTAATTGCAATATCGGAATATAAATGGTCAAAACATGCATTGTCATCCAAACTAAACGTGTATACAAAATTTCAGCTCAATGGGAGGAAGATATCAGCTTCAAAATTGAGTTGCAAGATTCCACCCGAACAAATTACATACATACATACATACATACATACATACAGTTAAATAAAAGCTTTTAATTAATAAAAAGAGTAAAAGTGACCATCTCTCTCTCTCTTTTTAAACAATAAGAGAATATATAAAGTATCGTTACATACGACGATTATGTTTATGAAATGAAATCAATCTTCCTCTATTCAATTATATTTTAAATTTAAAGTAACATAAAGAGGGATTTCAATACTTTTAATTTATATATATTTTAATCCTATAAATGATGTTTTTATGTTAAATTAATTTTTCGGAAAAAATCTAAATTTTATTTCATAGTCAAACAACTTGTACTAAGCAAAAATACTTTCTTTACATAGGCATTTGTGACGGAGCAAAAAGCAAATTTAGTCAAATTTTTTATTTTTATTTTAATGGGAATATATTTTTCTTCAAAATGTAAAAGTATTTCTAACCATTTTCTATTAAAATTTAATTTTTATTTTTCTGTTTCTTTAGTGTTAAACGGAAAATTCACCGATAAATACAACTTTCACACAATTCAATCATTACAAATTCTAATGAGAGAAAAACTTCTCCCAATTAATTTTGTCTTTCAAAACAGTACACTTAAAACAATTTTGCTCAGTGAAGCTAACCGACAATTCCGCAGTGTATTCATATTAATTTTTTTAAAAAAAAAATAACATTCAGAAATGTTGTATTTAATTTTTTGAGTATAAAAAAAATAATGCCTGCTGTGGAAAAGACAGAGAATGAGATGTGATGTATGTTTTGAAAGAATGTTTTCGTACATGTAGAGTATTTTTGAAAATTTAAATATCACCAAAGCTGATCATATGATTGTAAATGAGTCTTATTTTAGAATGTGAGCTGTGGGGTATCAAAATAAAACATTTTACTTTTAAATAGCCAAGGAGTTTATACTCAATATCCTCTTCAAAAAATTGCTTACAACTTTTATTCAAATTGTAAAGAAACTGAAATATAAATATCCGACTTACTCCAGTCAAAAATATTCATATTATGTGAAAATACTGTTCCTCCACTTATTTAAGTACATTTATAAGCTATAGCCCAAAGCAATATTTTATTTTTATAAACGAGGCACAAAAATTCAGTTATAAAAATATATTTTTCATTTTAGAAAATATAAACCGTACACGGATTGTAAGACCATTTCTAAAATACTGAGAGTTTTTAGAGGAACAAAAACATATAATTTTGGGTAGTTCAATATTTTAATATAATACGCAAATTTATATATTATTAAGCAAATACGTTTGACAAGAAAAAAGTAATTTATTTAAATCTTGTATTGCATGAATAAAATATAAATCAAAAATCTTTCTGAAATAAACACAATTGAAGGGAAAATGTTTAATTTGCAATTGATAGCATATAAACGTTTCTGTTAGAGGTATCCCCGAAGTGACGCAATCCTATTCGGTAAAAAATAAAACTTATTACTGGAATCATACAATTTCCTAATGAATGGGTGAATCCGAATATTTTTTTCATGTAAACTGTTTGGACGGAAGTGGCTAAATAGGAACATTTAATAATTTGCATAAATTAAAATTAACCGTTATAGTTTATATAATTTCTTAAGATTACAAAAGGTGTATTTCGGAAGCACAAGTTTTAATAGGAGCACAGCTTACGAAAAGTAGAACAAATATATCTGAAGGACTATGGTTTGTTACCTTAAATATTGTGAAACACAACAAAGTATATTGGAAATCAATTCCCCAATTCGTGTTAATAAAAATGTATGAAGAAACTGCAAGACTTATTTTTGTATTTGTAATTATTATAATTTTCATTCCTGTGTTTTAGCTTCTCAGTATTGCTTCTACTTAAAAATTTATTGTATATTCATCAAATATTTCAGCATAATTTTTGCTCTTAACATACAGTTTTAACCGAAATGCATTAAAATGCTTAAGATTCTTATGTTAAAATTTTAATTTAATATTTTATTCGAAGAATTGTTAGTACTTATGGTAAATAATTTTTAACTGAGTATGTGCACGATACATAAATATTTTTTTCTGAAATTTCAAATACAATTTCTAATATAAAATTCCTAGTTTTGTATGAAAATCTGGATATTTTCTGAATGTTAATTATAATAGATATCCAGATTTTAATTACTTGTTCTTCAGTTAGCTTTAAAAAAATATTTAGAAATTTTGCATGAACAAATATGTTTTAAAAAAAATTTAAAATTGATCTTTATATTTATTTATATGCGTAAATGTCAACTGTAAATGCATCCGAATATTTTTAATTACTATTTAATCAAATATTCAAGGTTAAAAAAATGAATTGGTATAAAAAACCCCTCATTCATGTTTTCTCTGAAGTAAACTGAAACTCAAGCATTTTTTTTAAATTCAAATATAATTTGGTGTATTGTAACAATACGCGCCCTGAACATCTGGCTTTAAAATTTATAAAAAAATAATGGATCTGAATTAGTTTTTCCATTATTATTTTTATGAAAGCTTAAGAATTTTTTACAAATAATTTGATGCAAAAGTTTAGAAACTATTCATTTTTAGTAGTTGGAAAGTTTAAAAGGTTTTAAATTTTGAAGCGTTCGGTTTCTTATTAACTTTTTTGACACCTTATAATGAAATAATCATGGTTTAAAAACTGAAAACATGGGTTAAGAGAAGAAAAATGAAGCAATTAAATATAGTTCTAGATATTATATAGAGATTTATGTAGTTTAAAAACTTAATTTTCCGTTTCATCATTTTAAGATGAAGAAAATAATACAAGTTAATCAAGCAAAGAGAATATACTTAAAAAGTTATTTGTCCAACTATATAAAATAGCAGATTACAGTCCCAACTTATTAAAACTTCAAATTAATATAAAATCAAAAGTGAGTTATATAATATTTTATTTCTACGTTGAAACATTTTTCAAAACTTGAAAAAAAAAAGTTAAATTGCTAAAAGTACAAAAAGAATTTATTTAATTCAAACGCAATAATATCTCAAATGAAGCTAAATTACAAACACTAACTTATAGTTCGTTCACTAAGGGGTCTAAAGAAATTCTTCCCAACTTTTTTACGATTGCTTCAGGGTCAAAACGCAGGGTTCCCCGAGAGCAATAAAACTTCCTCTCAGTGACCATTGTGTCGTCCCAACCCTCCCTAATTATCTTTCATGGTGTTAAACCATATAAAAGAGGGGAAAAGATTTCAGAAAAACACGGCCTACCCGCCTTTGAAGCACTCTCTTGAAGTCAGAAAAAGACGTGTGGTGCGTTTTCGAAGCATCTCTAGACGTGCGGAAAAAGACGTTCAAACCGCTAAGAGGATTAACAAGCTAATTAAGGCGCGTTTATGTTCGAGTGTCGGTGTCGTAAAATAGCCCCCTCCCCCATGTGAATCATGAGATGAGTGAGAAGTTTCTAAGGATTGGTCCTAAGATTCCTTCCCTTTTCCTGGTCTAGGAGGATCCAATTATCTTATTGTAGAACTACACTTTCCTCTCTTTCATAGCAATCCTCCAAATAAAATATCAGAAAAGTTAATTTGAATAGAAACATGATAGAAAAATCAAAAGTATGAAAAAGCATTCACTTTGAAATAAATGTAAATAGTGAAAGAGAAAAAAAAGAACGACAAATTAAATTTACATTCAACCATTATTTTGATTAATTTTTTTTTTAATAGAAAGGACTGAGAATTATTGGAGTAATCCAATATCATCCATTTTCAGTTTTCATGTCCTTAATTTAAAGTTACTGAGTTACACACAGCAAAGATTTTGCCACTTTCTTCTAGTAAACTAAGGTAGTGATTTTCCCTTTTGTGAGCATAATTTGTCCAGGCACAGAATGTTCAATAATACATTAAATTTGAAATAGTATATGGCTGTGGAAATTATCTAAAATCTGAACTTTAAAATAACTTCAGCAATAAGTTTTAAAATTCTAATTAATCCTGAATTGTACCCAATTTATTAAAATGCTTTTAAAATTTCAGAAATATAATCCCTGAGTTAGAGTTGGAAAGACAGTAGTGTTTTAAAAAAGAAATTTAAAAACTGCATTCACATATTTGTTTAAATAAAATAAAAGAAACTGAATACACAAAGAAATATAACATTTCAGTCAACACTGAAATTCTAAAAATCACAGCTTCCTGTTGTGAATGTGTGGTGGTGTGGAATTTAGGAGAATGAAATGTTATCTGATTAAATCCTCCACATAAAAAGTATACAAAGAATAGCATGTCAAGTTATTGAGATTTTATACATATATTGATAGAAATTTTATACATATGAAACAATTTTTAAAAAATTATTCAACACACACACAACAGTAAATTATAACATCAAATACTTCATCACTAAATTTTATATATATTGAAATAAAAAATAGTTAAGGGAATAGTGAGCAAATATTATTCCTTCCTATCAAAAATGCCATTTCAAAATGAATAGCTGCTTCAATATAAAGATTTTGAAGTTCAAAATGTAATATATATATATAGATTTTTTTACAAATAAATTATTTTTAGTTACTGTGGTGTGGAGGTAGTATGTTGGTCAAGAAATATTTATACCCAAATAACAATTTTTGTTTTATTTTTTAATAATGATATGTTTTTAATACTTATATAAAGAACAAATTAAAATTCAGTATTCATTTTTTAAAAAAATAATAAATCTGCAACCCTTCTAAATTATTTTGAAGTACCTTCATAATATAAAAAGTATGAATATTTTTCAGAGCATCTTTTTCTATTATGATCTTATTTAAGTCCGGGCAGTTTGGTTACAAAAGCTGCTGAATTGTTCATGGTGCTAAATACTAGCTAAGTTGCAGTCTTAGTGCCAGGAAGAAAAAATGGGGAACTGACAGCTTTAAACATTTGAACAATTATAACTTCAGGTTCTTATTAAAATATGCAGTTATATTTCCATCTACCTCTGAAATTGGCACATCTTATTGGACTAAGTGAAGGCATTTCTGGACAGTGTAGCATTGATAATTAAAAAAATATATATGCTATAAATTTGGGACTAAAACCGAGTAGTGAAAAATTGAAGCAAGCACTGAACATTCGGAACAGTAACGGGAAATTTGGGATAATGTACAATCAAGTTCAAAGGAAATTATTAAAGGAATTAAACACAAGAAGGAAAAATGTATTAATCCTTCTTTTTAACAACCCCTAAATTAAAAAAAAAAAAAGGAGGAAGAAAAACTTATACATTTTTCTTCATTGAAGTAAAATTTTCAGGAAAAATCAATCTCATTTTTTAAAACAAATATTTAATTTGTATATCTCAATACATCAAATTCAAATTTTTATTTCAAGAAATTATAATTCAATGAAAGAAAACAGCCACTGTCATGTAATAATAATAATATATTCTTATTATTAGAAATCTTATTTTTTTAAAAAAAGAATTCTGTAAGAAAAATTTTTTTTTTCTTCAAAACCTATATCAAAACCTTGTTTTTACTGGAATATGTGTTCCAAGCAAAATATACATTAAGGTATTTTGAAAATTTATCATTATTTTCCTGCCATTAATAATTAATTTTGAAGTACTGAAAACTTATTTTAAAATGATCTCTACTCAATATAGCTAAAAAAAAAAAATAATAATAATAATACTGTTTCATGAAATTTACTTAAAAAAATTTTTTTTAAAAAGTACATCAATACTATTGATAATTGAAATGATTATAATACTATGTTTTTTAATAATTTTTTAAAAAATTTTTCAGTTTTATACTACAGAATTTTACGTTTAATCACACGTTTTAAGCATAGCTGAAATATGAATCTTATTGTGAACAATGGTTATAATGAATTTTCAGCAAAGTAAGAAAAGACCTGAAAAATAAATTATACCCTTTATATATTAGCTAAATCACAATATAAACATAATTTTGGACTGTTTTTTAACTGAAAAATTATATGAAATTCAAGTCAGATTTTTGTTTAGCATAAGCTGAAAATAATTTTAATTCTAAACAGTATTTAAAAGGCAATGGATCTAATTCCTACCATTTTATAACAGTCAATATGATATAGATAAATATAAAACACAATTTTCTTTCTTTATGAATAATATACATATATAATTACTATATTATATATATATATCAATATTTTTTCTAGTTATGTTTCTTAGAATCTGTTTTCTATCATTTAGCTCTGTGGGTAGTATAATTTTGTCTTATTATTTTTTTTCATTTTATTATACTATATATATATAAGAATATTGCTCTAAATGAAAATATGATTTAATTTCAGCTACAAAAGTTAAAAGGATTTTGTAACAATAATCCTCAAGTGTCTGTTTAGAAAAAATTTGCTAAACCTGATTCAAATGTTATAAGGATTAATAAAAATTTACTAAAAATTACAAATAATCAAAAATATATCAATAAACTAAAATATTTTACTCTTCTATTTTAAGTCTACAATATAGTTACAGTTCTACATTTGTTTTTCCAGTTTCACTTAATATTTTTAAAAATTTAATCTTAATTCTTATTTTATAAACATACCATATTTCTAATGAACTTGTATACAACAAATAAACAATGAAAACATATTTATATCTTAAAATTCAAACAAAAATTGAAAAAACAATGAAATTGTTCAGTAGTAAAGTTATAAACAATAAACGCACAATATTTATAATAGATGCACACATACTGAAACACACACTCAACACAGCATATCCAAAAAATACAATACATTGGATTTTTTTTCTAATTATGTTGAAAGTAGCCAATAATTCATAGAGAGCCAAATATAGCAACCCCAAAACAGAGGAATTTGAATTCCAAGGCTGTAAAAAGTAGGAATAGGTGCTGCCAACGAAATTGCGCATTACACGTCCGGCCTTGTTTGTTCCTTTTATCTATCAGACTTCTAAACTAGATGTGCAAGAAGAACAAAGCCATGGTTGGATATAAAGCTTCTTAATCAAACACTTCTGATTTCCGTAAATTGAATAATCGTGATTAAATTAAATCAAACATAAGCAACGCTTCATTGCAGCTCATGCATTTTTCTCTTGCACTCCAAAAATAAAAAAAGGTAACGTAAATTATACATTTCAGTTAAATTGTTCAGGAAAGTTAACCTAATCACAGTTCAAAAGAAAAAGAACAGAAATTTGAAATGAATTACACGATAAATTGCCCAAACTAAGAAATTTCAGACTTTTCGAAATGTGCCAAGATTGCCAAATGCAGTGAATTACATTCAAATGTGCGAATCAGTGGTATAGCGTGGGAGGGGCATAGGGGGGGGGGTAAACCTCGGGTAGCAGGGAGCTGCTGAGCTTACCTGTCTGCAGGATCCAACCCATGATAATCAGACCAGAAAACAGTTACGTAGCGAAATAATGGAGGAAATAAACAATCCCCTTCTAGGAATTCCACTTCAATCAAAAGGGAGAACTCTAAACAACGACGAGATGACGGAGCAAGTCAAAGGCCTTTTTTGTAGGTAGATAAATTTTCTTACCCCCTAACGTAAACGCTTTAAAAAGGATGGATGTCAGAACTCTCTCCCCTCCTCCTCAGCAGCAGGGTGTGCATCCCCCAGATATTTATTTTTTTTGTAATCTCCAAGGTCGCAAGCAGGTATATAGTATAACGTCCTTATAAATAACTTCAACAAGATCAAAACATTTTTTCTCACTCCAATCGTCCAATATCTTCCATTTTCAATGACAGTCTTCAGACATGACCCCTCCGTTTTACGACCAAACACAATATGGCGTTTTTAAGCTTTTCGAGTTAGATGAAATTTTAGGAATAAAGCTCACCAAAAAAATTACGGGTCATGTTAAAAAAAGACGAGTATTCGATGATATTCGGCAGTACCCCAGGGCCATTTTTCCGCTTTGGCACGCTAAGTACATACCTACCGCCCAAAAGACTTAGGGGCGCAAAAAATTGGAGGGTGAAAAAAGAGAAAAAAATTAAAATTACAGCGAACGTACAACAACCTAGCGAATCGTGAGAGAAGCATTTCTGCCTTTAAAAGAGTAAAAACTGAAATGAGATCTACTGTAGAAAAAGAAAGGCTTAAAAATGTGATGCTGCTATGCGCTCAAAATAATGTTACAGTGGAAATTGCTGACAATGATGTCTAATGATTTTGCAGTGAGCAAAGCTCGAAGAAAACCTTTGTTGTACAAGTACAATAACAGTGCCTCAACAAAGAATTAGGATGTCTAAAATTAGAGATAGTAAAGCGATAAACGATGAAAAAGATGATAAATAATAAATTGAAAGCAGTTCATACAGTAACGTGTATACTGTTATTACAAACTACATACTTACGAATTTACTGAAGTAATTTCAAAAAGGAAGGAGGGGGGGGGGCCGTGATGCCATCAGGTAAGAAATAAACAAGAGTGGACACACCATGCCATTATTCTGTTCTTCCGGCTGCCAGTTCAGGACATGGCGGGTCCATAGGTGGTTGATAATGGAAAGACTCTCCAAAGACAAAAAGAAATAAAGGATTCCACAATCCAAACTGGTAAGGTAATAACTGAAGGAAGGGGAGGGTGCTCTAGAAATAGTGAGGTGGGCCGTAACAATTTGAAGTTCCTAGGGCACCAGGTAGCTTAAAAATGGCCGTGCAGTACACCGGATATTGCACACAAAGATCAAACAAGTCAAATATTACTACATTTGATTGAGAAAGAGGAAGTGTGAGGTGTGAAATCTTTCATAAATTCTTTGAAACGAAAAACAAAACAGCCAAAGGTATTAGTGAGAGGATAAGTATTAGGGAAGTATAAGTAAGCTCGAAGTTGATTTCGGCATACATGAACTGCATACATGAACTGCAGAAAATGCTGCCACAATGTCCAGAAGACAGATAGTTGTGCAACAACTAGTAAAATATATCAAACTTGGAATTAATTTGAAAGAGGGGTGCTACGCACCAAGCAGCGCTTGTTGTCAAATGATATGAAATCCAAAATGGAGGCCTAACGGTAACAAATCGTCAGACAGTCAAAGTAAATGTAAAGAACTGTTTTTGAAATATATAGTAATATATTTCAAATAAAGATTATGAATAGATTGAAAATAACCAATATCAATCAATAATGAATATCAATATAAATAATATAATAGTATTAACTCACATTATTATTTTTTGTAATATATATAATAATCGTATAATTTAATAGTGATTATTATACATTATAATTCATAGAAAATGTGACGTGATGTAAGTATTATTAATATAAAAAACAATCATATAATTTAACATTAACTATAAAAGAAGAATCATAATGTAATATAAATAATAATTATATTAAAGAAAACTCATATAGCATAATAGTTTAAATAAAATAACATAAATAAAAAATTACAAAGAAATATAATAAATATAATTATTAATATATAAAGAAATATAACAATTATAACTTTATTATATAAAATATAAAGAATATAAAATTATATATTGATATCAATTATTTTTAGTATATATTACATTATATAATATATATAACTTGTATCTTTTATATTATATTATTAATAAAATAATCACAATGAACTAAAATTAAAATGAATATCAATTAAAAATGCCAAATTTTGCAATATTCCAAAAACTGCAAGTTCCCTCAATGAATTTCATCGAACAAGGAACGTTCAAAAAGCTTTAAAAAGTAAATAAAGTGAAAATATACGATTTACAGCAATAATTAAAGCACAGCACTAATTTTTTTTAAAAAACATCCTGGTATTCACCAATGATATTAGAGCTATTCATGTTTGAAAATAGTACAAAATACAACAAAAGATTGAAAAAGTAGCCTTAAGAACAAATGCAATGGAAATGGTTTAATTTTTAAAGAAATGAAAGTAAAAATCGTCTGAAATTAATAGGGTTACCGCAGGAAAAAAGCTATAAAAATTAAGTCTAATATATGTTTTTCCCATGGCAACCACATTGCCAGAAGATAAAAATATCAAGATAACCATATTGTAATGTTTATCACCCATTTTGGCGAACATAAATAACTACTTGGCGTATGGCACCCCTATATCACCCTTAATGTCTGAATATATCTGCCCTGTTCAAACCACTCATTGAAGCTGGTGCGGCTTCGGTGGAGACAGAGAGAAAGAATTAAATTGAGTGACTTTCTCCAATACACTGGAATGTTTTTTTCTTCTATTCAATGGGGCTGCGTATTGTTATTTTAAACCTTTGCAGACCTAGTATATTCCCCAGGAGCTAGTATCACTTTTTAGCGCTGCACCATATAGGCGATACCAATTACAGCAAGCAATTTTGACGCCCAGTTTTCTCCACAGCGGGAGGCACTGAGCTCCTGGCGATGGGAACCAGAGTACTAGGATTTAATTTTGCCAAGAGCATCCAAGCCAAACAGACCCTCTAGGGATCTTTTATATGCCGCATAATCATACGACATAGCCACTGTCGATTTTCTGCATCATGAAAATCCACCGACTTGGGCCGGGGTCAAACCCGCAACCTTGGGTGCAGAAGGCCAGCGACAACCAACCATGCCTTAATTTTCTATATCCACACACCAATAGGAGATTCTGATTGCTGTCACAGGTAAGAATTTAGAAATGGTTTAGGAAACACGTTGGAGATCAAGAGGCGATGCAGTAACCATGACATGAAATCATTACAACGAAATTTTGACAACACTAGAGAGAATAACAGAAATATGTAGATATCTTGAACTCTAGAATGGACCCAGAAGTTTGTTAATTACGATTCAATAATTTTCGATTCTATGTTGATTCTCTGGCAACTGCTTTCACGCAGGGCTTAAAGCCTAGGGCCTGAGCCACATTGGGGGCCTCGACTCGTTCTCGACGCAGCCTTAATAAGACTGTGAAGGATCCATACGCGACTCTACTAATTCCTTGGGGATTCTTCTGGGGAAAAATATTTTACTTCAACCAACTTTCACCGAGTAAGAAAACGTGATTACGCAAATAAAGTTATTATATAAATTCTGTATTTGCGAGTTTGAAGGGCTGGCAAGTAGTGACAGGAGTTGGTAAGTTGAAGAGTGAAGGATCGTGGAATTATTAAGAGCATTTGAAGTCTATCCATAAAAAGGATTACAGAGAGTGGGATCAATCGACAGTGATTAAATTCAGATAAGGATCTCTTGCAAAGATTCAAGTGTAGAATCAGCTTCTCAAAAGTACAGGTATCGTGATCCTTGTTTAATTAGAAGTTAGCTTATTAGTGTGCGACGTAGTTTATATCGAGCGTGTTTAAGCTATCGTGGATCAGTTGAGGGTCCGTATTATTGTCCCATGCTTTTGAATCTCACACTCCGCGCTCTATCTGATCAGTTATCTTAATTAGATTATTGTGTCTGATTGATATTTTGGTGTCAATAAATTAAGTAGAGTGAAACACTTGTCTAGTGATTATTCAGTTTCTCCACACACTAGCCGGGTCTGCGAGTAGACAAGGGGTTCCAGATTGAAGCAGGAACCGTCCGGCATTACAAGATAATGATTCGAATAATTTCGGAGGTCAAATGTTTTTTCCAGTTGTATTCTCCGAAA
This sequence comes from Trichonephila clavata, assembly GCA_019973975.1. Taxonomy (NCBI): domain Eukaryota; kingdom Metazoa; phylum Arthropoda; class Arachnida; order Araneae; family Nephilidae; genus Trichonephila; species Trichonephila clavata. Next base: position 43 of record BMAO01028629.1, on the reverse strand, counting down.
AACTGGGAATTTCGTGATATGTCAATGGCTACAGCGTGATGAC
>BMAO01028628.1:0-17667 GCA_019973975.1 Trichonephila clavata | reverse complement strand
TTGTAATTTGGAGAGTAGGAGGCCAGCTCAGGTGTTGTCTTCGTCACTTGACAAAGGTACAAAAGTTTGAGGTCCATCAACAAAAGTCCACATGTTGTTTTACTGTGAGCCGTTAATAAACATTCACTTCACAATATTTTACATCATCTCATTACAAGAACAAAGTTATTGAGCCATTTCGTAGACTCTCACGAATTTTTATTAATTTTTTATATTTTTTGAATTGTTTCATAGAAGTCAGAGTTAACAATTTTATTAAAGGAATTAGTAGTATTTCTCTTGATCGTTTGTCTAACAGTGAATATTTTACTTACGGCTCTAAGGTCTGCATTCCTCATGAACCAAAGAAGAATTTACCTGACAAATAAATTTTAAGCACTTTCTAAATAATTACTAGGAGTCTTTACTACATGTCCCCAAACGGGGAAGGTATAGGTCAGAATCAGGTTTAGGATCAGCATTTTTTTCTATTAATTAATTTTGGTTTTCTGGAAATTAAAGGGTAGAGTTTATGCACAATTTTGTTAAAAATATCTGATATAAGTACCTTGTTGTTTGTAAGTGAGAGTTTTATCTAGGATAATTCCTAGGTATTTAGCTTGATTAGACCAAGGGATTCTATTTAAGTTCAATTTCTATCACATCTGTCAATTACGTTAAACCACTGTCAGGTTGAAGATCCTTAAATTTGCAACAGATCATAAAAAAAGAGAATAGAGGAGAAGACATTCCAATGCTAATGTATAATTTCTTCACGAATGAGCCCCCTGTTATCATCCTACATACAAAGTCTATCAAATCATGTACTATTGTCTCAAAAATCCTTGCTTTCATTGTTTATGTTGTCTCAACCATTTTTTAGCAACATTGTGGCGTATTAGCTCATTTGCATAAGCTATCAAATGTTTATAATAAAAAGTTCTAGCACAATTATAATACATATTATTTTAATTAATTATAACTACATATTATTTTAATACAATGTTATAATTTAGTTGAAAGAACAGGGCTGAACATTCCAATAAATAAATATAATTGTCTTTTTGTAACATTTAAACAGCATTATAGAAAGAAACAACTTCGCATCTTCATTTAAAAGTATTGTCAGAATTCATCTGCATTTTGTTAGTAATAAATATTGTTCCCTAAATAAATATTGTTCACTACGTAGAATGCATTAAATAGTTTTCTAATTTATTATAAACCAATAAAAATTTTGTCGGTGTTGGTATAATGTGTTTTAAAATTAGGAAATAAGCATTAAATTTCTATTTCATTGAAATAACCACAAGATCAAATTTTAATGCAGTCTCACATTATTTAAATTAGCATAAACAAAGACTAGTCATATTTCTAATTAAGGAGTTTAACTTTCGCTTGCAGCGTGTGGCATTGAAACCTGTAGGATAATATCAAGCAGTTAACTGTGTTTTATTCATATTAGCATATTATTTGCATTTTATGCGGACACATCTTCCAATGCTAACGTGTTATTCCTTAATTAGTTTCCGCTAAAATTCTACATGCAGAGTTTAGGATGCTTTTATACTATTTAAATAATGGAGAAAGGTGAAATATTAATGTTACGAAAGGAAGAAAAAAAAAGAAAGTGCTAGAAGCTAATAAAATAATATGAAATGATTATGAGCGTTTAATTGATGGGAACGTATTTTTTCCAGTTTTAAATGAAAATGAAGATGTAAAATGATTAATTTATTAAAAAATGTCAACTGAATTTTTAGAGAACATCTTGAATATTCAATCTCACTCAAATGTATTGTTATTCGCGAACGCATTACACACACACACACACACACACACACACACCACACACACACACACACACACACACACACACACACACACACACACACACACACACACACACACCACACACACACACACACACACACACACACACACACACACCACACACACGCAGCACACACACACACACACACTTGATTTTTTTATTTATAACAATGATTCTCAAACTGGGGGGGGGGGTGATAACTCTATACTTGGAGGTCACAGGCATATTAAAAACTCAAAAATAAAAGTGTTTTAACATATTCTTTGAATAAAAAAAATTGTTGTTGTAAAAATATCTGAGTGATATTTATTTTTATAAGAATGTTAATGGACTCTTTTTCCTTCATCAATTTCCCAAAATTTCATTGCCACGTATTTTAACAAAATAACTCTATAAATGAAATTTTTTTTAAGGGCATAGATAAAGCAGCAAAATTATACGTAGCATAATGGTTCGTAATGAAATTAAATTCAAACGCAATATCATGGAATTTCGTATCTAAATTAAACTTCCAAATAAAATCGAACAGTGAAGAAATAGTAATTTTATAACGATTTATTAATTTCTGACCATACAAGGTGTGACACAAAAAAAAGGAGACTGGTTCAATAAATCATTGTACTTACAGAATCAATTTTCGGGACATTATCACCTTCAAAGTAGTTCCCTTCAGCATTCACACACCTCAGCGATTGCTAGTAACAGTCATGGAACATGGTTTTTGGAAGGTCCTTCAGAAGATTTTCCGTTTTTGCCTGAACCTCTTCAACTGAGGTAAAATGGGTTCCTATTAAGCACGATTAAACCATAGCGAAATTCGCAGGGGGCTTAATTAGGTGAATAAGGAGGATGCCCCATCACAGTAATGCTCTTGTTGGTCAGAAACTCCTTGACAGATAGGGCTGTGTGAATGGATGCATTGTCATGGTGTAACAGCCATTCATCTCTTCCCAATTCTGGCCATTTTTTCCTAATTTTTTCACAAAATCTTTTTAGTACTTCAATGTAGTTGTCTTGATTAATAATCTGACCACTGATGCGAGTGGGAAACCAGGCATATCACGAATTTTGGCAATGTTTTGGTTTTAATCGCAGACTTTGGGCACTAAGCACGTTCATCATCTTTCACACTGTCCTTTCCTCCTGAAAACCTCTTATGGCATTCAAAGACATATTGACGAGACAAAGTTTCATCTCCATAAGCCTCGCTTAGTTTTTGAAATGTTTTCGTGGATGTTTTCTTAAATTTCACAACTTTATTCGACATTTTCCCGCTATAATGTAGTTGCACGTGAACACACAATGACGCAGTTCCCCCAACTGGCTTGATCGGTTGAGGCAAAACTGACCGTATTTATACAGGAGGTGCGTGACATGACGTCACTAAAATAGTTGTTGCCAACTTCACTCTTTGTTCATGCTGCACACTTAGTCTCTTTTTTGTGTCACACCAAAAATAATATAAATTTGTGCAATTTATATAAAGCAATATTCCAACATTTCTAATTTTTAATTTCTTTTCGTACTAGAAGTTTTTTCATTGCAGTTTTGAATTGCCAGTAAGAAATGAATCAAAAGAAAAAGAAAAAAAATTCCTTCAAATAAGTATAGATGAATGGTGTGTAATTCGAATGAAAAATAGAAATTGAAAAATTTATTTGATAAAATTAGTTATCCAGTTTGTCTTTTTAAAACTCAAGAATAATTAAAAGTGAATATCATAAAAGACGACAAATGAGTTTTATAATTTTTCTTAAATCTAATGTAAATTTTGATTATATGTGCTTTAAAAAAATTCACAGTTTGAAATCTAGGGAAACGTTTTTTCTATTCACCAAACCAAAATAATAAAAAATTGCAATTATTTTGTGTATTTATAAAAAATAGAATAAGTATATTTTTACATAAATGTCTTTCTCCTATATATATTTCTACGTTTTTTTAAAGTTGATATATAATTATCTGCAACTTTTTACTTGACTATACAGAAGGATTTTTATCTGAAATAAATTTTTTTCCCTTTTCTCTCAAAATAATTTGAGAGGAAAATTAAAATCAGTCTTTATTGATTTTTGTAATAATAAATAAACTTGCATTAAAAAAAGAATAAGCAAAAGATTACAAAATTGGAAAAAGTTAAAACAACTTCTTATCATCGCGTTTATTTACATTTACTCATAGAATACGTAAAAAGAGTGCCTTATAATAAATATAAGAAATTAGAAAATTCTTTTTCATTAAAAGGTTATTTTTATTTTTTTAATACTCAGGGAAAGCATGATCATCCTAAATAAAATTCAAATATTATTATTTCCAATCATAGAAAACAAAAACAAAAAAATGTGTTCACTAGCGTAAATTCTAATAAAAATATAAAGCCCTTTTTCATTTCGAAGATTTCTATTTTAAATATATTCCTAAAGCCGAATGAATTTCCCATGAGTTTCACAAATTTATTGATCTGCTCTTGAAATTTCAATCAAAACTTTTATAACGAGTTTTTTTCGTACGAAATCTGTGAAGCAATAACTAGGAAGTGTTCTGAAGAAAATATTTTTAATCTTTCTTGAAAACTTTTAACCTTTACCATTAACATAATACCAGTCGTCCGATAGCTTGTCTTAAATGCTTTCAGATTTTTAATCATTTGGAATAGATTTTCATTTGCATAAGGTTGCCATGACAACCACACATCATCGAATGGACGCCATGATCGTGTCAAAATATGATTTATCGCAGAATGGGAAATTTACTTTGAAAGTGAAAAATGCATAAATAATCAAAAGAAGAGGAGGCGTATAACTTTGAACCCACAACTTCGAATTACTGAAGGATCACCTTTACTTTGTGAAATATGACTTTAATGATGAATATTTATTTTCACCCGAGATATTTAATATATGGCTGCATTAAAAACATTTCTTTCACCATAAATAAGAAATTCAATATAAATGTATTCAGTGTTTATAAAAGATTGACATTTACGTTTCTTTACTAACTGAAATTAAAAAATGGATATGTGTGTGCGTGTTTTGCAAGTACAAAAGTCTTGATGTCTACAAGTATACAAGTATAAAAGCCCTAAATATATGTATGGGCGTTTAATATATTTGTAATAATTCACTTTAATTTTCAACTAAAAGCTTTTAAATTTTGTAATTATGCTGAAACTTCCAGGTCTTAGCATAAATAATTAATTCTTAGTTACCGACATAACAGGAGTTAACCGTAACTTTCAACTATTGAAAATTATGTAGTCACGTAGTGATCATGTAACCCACATGGTACGATAGCTGTCCACCAATCACAAAAGCCTTCCATGGAAATCATGTGAGTTTTAGAACTTCCGGTTGGGTTTTTGTATATAAACCTGAGTTTCAGGAAAAATATCCTGCCGCTACTTATATTTACCATGTTTCTCCGCTCAGTGTTGTGCTGTGATTTTTGTTTCTTTTTGTTTATGTGTCATTCTTTAATTAAGTGTCTAAATATAATAAAAATGGATTATTCGTGAGTAAGAACTTGCCTCATCGATATAACAACTCTTATATTCACTACCTAATAATGGATATTAAAAGTAAATAAAACCCCACCACTTGAAGCTACCACACACAAAACAACACACACACAATGTCATACGTATATATACAGGGTGTCCCAAAACGACCGCATAAACACTGCGCAGCTAGATTCCTCGTTGGAAGTACATAAAAACTGCCCAAAGAAGCATTCCTGTACGATCCACAGTTTGTCACTTCCGGTGCAAGAAAAAAACACTTTATTGACATATCGACAACAGTATTTGCATATCTTTCAAGACGATAATGTTTAAAACGTTCGTTGCGCATGTCGCGTCATGCATGCGCGAGCCGTGGAATGACGTTAAGCCGCCATTGAACGTATTTAAAATGCTGCATCTTGCAGCTACCTTTAGTCTTCGTATGGTGGCCATGTATTCCGTTCGTGACTACTGCGACATCTACTTGCGACATGCCTTGTGACTACTGTGACAAGCCATCTGAAGGAACTGGTGTATCGAGACGTAATGACAACACAAATGGACTTAGTTGCTGGTCTGCATGCTGCTTGTACTTCGGTGGACGCCAAGATGCTGCGACGCGTGATGACAGCCATTCCATGGCGTGCTCAAGCCTGCCTCGACATGCACGGTGGACATTTTGAACATCTGCCTTAAATTGTGCATATACTGCTGTTGATATGTTCAATAAAGTGTTTTTTTCTTGCACCGGAAGTGACGTCATACTTTGTTTTTCGTATTTTTCTCGTAAACTATGGATCGTACAGGAACGCTTCTTTGAGCAGTTTTTGTGTACTCCCAACGAGGAATTTAGTTGTGCAGAGTTTATACGGTCGTTTTGGGACACCCTGTATATACATATTATAAGTATATATGCGTGAGGCTAAATTGCTAGAATGCAGCCTATTAGGGGGGAAAAAACCAAAATTAAATACAGTTTGACCCTGATGTAATGAATTCATTAGAATCGCACATTTTATCAATGAATTCGGAGTTATTTGTAGCATCGGGATTTAAAAAGTAAGCATTTTTTGCACTTACATTTGGAAATTCTATAATAAGAAACTACACAAAAATTATCCATAGGTAGAAATTACATACTTTTTACTCAACTGCTAAAAATACTCTTAGAAAATTGTTACTCCTCTGTTAATCAGAAATTTTAAAGTACTGGCTGATATATATTTGGTAATCTTTTTGATTCCTGACTCGAAAGTGTTACTTTTCGATTTTATGCAGAAATGAAAGTACTGCAGCATTTACATTCTGCTGCATGAGAAATGTTTTTACAGTTTCCAAATAATATAAAGCATGAGAAATGCAATAGTTTTGACAAGAGTTTCAATTCGGAATTTCCTGTTCTATTCAAAACTCAAGTGATAGGTTACATTTATGAATAATCTGCATGTGTGCAGTCTAATTATGGGCTGTAACCTCTCCCGTCAAAATTTGCATCTGAGAAGAAAAATCTTTCTGATTTGGAGAAAAAGAAAATGTCATTAAAAAAAATCCAATTCATTTTAATTCATACTAATACAAACATTTTTTTCGACCGTTGAAATAATTTGTTAATTCAAGGTTTATTATTGGTTAATTCGGGATTTGTTATTCGTTAAAAAATTATACTTTCCTTTTAATCGGTGAAAATGAAAAATTTGTTAAATCACGAATTTTGTTAAATAGGGGTTCGGTAAGTTTGGTTCTGACTGTACTTAATATTAAAAATAGATATTTAAATGTTAAAGAACAAATAAAAAGATTTATTGTATTAATAAAACAATTGGTATTTTTTAATATACATTTCTAATGAAATAGTATGTTTTTCTACAAAATACGCCCTTCATGTTTCAATAAAGTCAAATACCTAGTAACTTAAAATTATTTCTCAAAATAAATTTACAAAGTAAATGATAGATATCTTTTCAACTATACATTAAATCTAGAAATTTCTTAGTTATGCAATCCTTCCAAACTATTTATATTCATTATATTAAACTTTCTAGATTTGCTTTTATTTCGAATAAAGTTTCAACCACAATTTAAACCTGGATGAACGGCGTAGATTTATTTATTCATAAACGGATTAGTGTCTTAAACGAGTTTAAGGAAGATACTGGATGTTTTGAATCGCTTATTACATTCCTAAAAGGTTTCACGTCATTGAAGAGATATATCTCCACCGCTAAATAACTCAAAATCTTATGTTCCATTTAAGATAATATTTCCTGTTTTGTAATTTTATACCGGTTGTCACTAGAATGTGATCTTATTTTTCTTCAGAATTAAATTAGAATTGCTCCGTAAAATTTCCTCTTTACGAATTTTTAAGCAATTGAAAAGTAATATTAAATAATGTGAACAATTTAAATAAACTCAATTGGAATTTTTGATACAAAATCAATTTAGAATTTTAAAGAAGTTTCAAGCAAATTGAATAAAATAAAAAGAAATAGGGAATTTCTATTAAATTGATGTTGCAATTTCTCAGTTAACTTAAATTGCATTCATAAAACAGATTTTATCCTAATTTCTGTAGGAAAGTGGTTTATAATATACAGATATTTATTTGTTTCATTTAAAGTCAGCATGGAGAATAAATACCTGTGTAGCTACACCATATTATATGTACATTACTTCTGAAATAAAAAACGAACAAGAAAGATAGCTAACAATTTAATTACGTTATGTTATTTTGAGAACAAATAAAAAAAAGAATTAGTAAATGTTGCTCAATTATAGTAGCAATAAAAGAAAAATAGCTTAATCATTCAATTTGGAGGTCATATGACAGAATGGATAACAGAATTTAAGAATTAAGAAAACCAACACTGGAAGCTAAGCAAATTATTCCGTTGGGCCCCGATTTACCGAACCGCGATTTAACGAATTTCGTGATATAACGAATTTTTCATTTCCCCCAAATGAATAAAAACAAAGATCTACTATTTGTTGAATAACAAACCCCGGATTTATAAATTATTTCAACAGCCAAAAAATATTTTTTAAAAAAATGGATAAGAAAAAATTGGATTTTTTTTCAAATGACATATTTTTATTGCCCGGAACAGAAAAAGACTTTCCTTGTTTACAAATAATTTCAACGAGAAAGTATGCAGCCTATTATTAGACTTCCCATCGCAGATGAGTCGTGAGTATAAATTATCACGTGAGTTTTGAATAGGACAGAACGTTCCTGTCTTATCTCATTCCCCTCCGCAACGCAGGGGATATTTTAAGAGTTTGTATCCTTTAATTCTATCTCTTGAGAAAAATAAAGTTTATTATACGTATGGTTTTGCAGAAAATTTGCATTTTGATTTTGCGTAAAAGAACTCTTTTGAGTTAGGAATCAAAAAATAATGCCAAATATCTGTATATATATATTAGTCAGTATTTTAAAATTTCTAATTAACTGGTGCCTAAGAATTCGATTATAGTAGTTTTAGCTGCTGATTAATATAGTATACTTTCTAACTATTGATATTTTCCTGAAGATAAGTGCAAAAAATTCGTATTTTTTAAAACCCCGATAATACGAATGACCCCAATTCAGCAAATAAAATATTCGATTCCAATGAATTTGATAAATCAGGACCAGACTATATATATATCTGACCATCCTTCCGTACATATATATCAGTATACGCTGGTGCCACAACTACTGTTACAAACATTAAAAAAGGAGATATTTTGTCAAAAACTCGCTTTATGTTCGATAATTTGGTACATCAATACCTTATGCTTTAAGGTAGGGACTGGGGTTAGTAAAATGCATAAAAGTTTAATGTAGACAGACTTGTAAATGAAAGCGACATATTGGTTAAAAAAAGGTTCAGTCATAACTCTGTACTGCTTATATAATAAGAGCTGCTGCTACTTTGAACGGCTAGACAAGCGTCACAGCGAGCTCTAATATTGTTAATAAGGCTCCTAGTCAAAGATTATGGCAGTAATTCCAATTCTTGCAGAACATATTTGAACGCCAGAAGGGTTCTTGAAAGGGGGTTGTTGACATACAATGGTTCTTCCCAGAGCAACCCAAAGCTGTTCTACGAGATTGAGGCCAAAAGACCTCGCTGGCTACATCATACAGTGCCCTTTTCCAGATAATTATAAGCAAGTGCACCTCTAAATGAGGGGTGGGGGATTCCCAGCCATAAAAAAACGAAATATCAATTAGGACTCGAGAATTTCATTCTTTTCTGCTGTCTCAGTATCAACAGAAAAGGCATGGAGTGGTGAACGCGCATTCCGTAGTATCCCTCCCCATACAAGAATATCAGGGACACAATTCGTCAATTTCAATTTATCTTACGTTTGTAGGATAACAGCGTTTACCAAGTTCTGTCCAGATGATAACTCTCCACTAATTGCTTTTTATGGCGAATCGCGTTTCGTCACTGAAAATGGGGGGAAACACACACCACTGGTTTTAGGTAGTAAAAGCACCTCTCATACACGGTTTGTCTTGGTATAGTTATTAAATCCCTCATTGGGAAGTTTTGCGAAAGCTGCCTTTAAGTGGTACCTCTATGGCGCTGGGCATTTAAGACCACGTTCTACATACGTTATGACTCTTGGGTGACCTTTTTTCTGTTCGCTTACTGATAGAACCCGATGTCTGAAACTATTTCCGTAATCTGGAGACCACCAGACAGGACATTTGTAGCCAATGAGTGACTTCGCCCTTCAACCGTCCATCTTCTAGCCTACCAATGGCTCTTTATCGAAATTCATCATTTAAACGATCCCACGAAGTAACTTTAACCGCAAACTGAGCAGATACGATAGTGTCTTCTTTAAGGCACTAAAATCCAGTACATAAATTTGGAAGTTTAAGAAACATCTTGAAAACTTCAAATTCAACTTTCCTTTTCTATTTTCAGAAATACCTTCTTCACTATTAAACAGACATTAGAAGCAAAAACTGAATTAGTTTCCTAAAATTTAATTTTAGATACTATTGGATGTATACAACTCTTTTTCACGGTAGGTACGTACGTTAGAAGACCGTGCAAAAAATCGTGTAAATAATTCATACGAGTTATTGTAGTGAGTGAGTGAATATTAACGTCCCACTTTTCAGCTACACGAGGGCTTTTGGGGACGGTCCGCGTAATTTTGAACCATGGTCAAGTGACGAGCAGACACCAACATTTTTATCTTCCGTACCGGTCAACGTTTGATAATTTTACTGTAGCCCGCTGAAGGTTGGACGTTGATTATTTATATTTTAAATTGTTTTGATTTTATAATTTACAGTAGAACGTCGTTTATCCGAATCAATTGGGACCGGACACCGTTCGTATTCGCGATGGTTCGGATAACCGAAAACCGAATGTGATCCATGCAGTGTATGAAACCGGACCCTATACGAATATTGAAAATCATCACATGCGCGGGAAATGTGCTTGAAGAAAAAGCAAAATAGGTGCAAAATGTCGCGTGAGTGAATTAATGTTAACATTGCATTGTTCAGCTACACGAGGGCTTTCGGCAACGGACCTCGTAATTTTGAACCACAGTCAAGTGACGAGGAGGACACCTGAGCGGACACTTCCTCTCCTAACTACCACACCAACGGGAGGATGCTTGAGCTCTCGACAGATTTAACGCGCATCCATCCCCTACACGGTGGGTCTTCAGTGGTACTGGGATTGAACTCATGACATGCTAGCCATGATCCGATGCCTAGACCACTTGGCTACCACGGCCACGACTTATTGTAAATTTGCAGGTATGTTCCACAATTTTAAGAAACCGAGTAAGATGAAAAGTCCTTAAATATTTCCCCAGAAACCGGTGCAAAAGAGTGAAAATGAAATTCATGTAACATCAATCATTTCAAAATCAGTAGACTATCATCAGTAGATGAGTCAAATATGTCAAGCAAAACTGTAGGTTTTGGTTCAAATGAAGAATTTCATTCGTTATAAATACAGTCTCCGTTTCTTTCTTTTTTTGTTGTTGTTACATAGTTTGTTATTAGTAGTTTTTATTTTGGTTTCTCAAGATGCTTATATAATTCTTGATATATGCTTGATAGAGTGCGAAATGCGATACTTATAAATTAAATAAAAAACATTAAAAAAACTAAGCATGTGTGAGAAAAGTAAATCAAAATAGTAACTAAAATGTAAAAAATAGCGGTACACTTCAATGAGAAACATTAAGCTATGTTATATTCAATGGTGAAGAATTTTTTTTTCATTATAGAAGTGATGTCTTGCACAAAGTTACTTTCAAGCAGGAAAAAATGCATTTCTGTTAAATTATTCTAAAAGTCAACCTTAAAATGAATTATCGTACAGTATTTAAACCTTTAAAACAATTTTTTCAATAAGTGGGTTTAAAGAAAAAGAAGAAGGGAGTAAGGGAAAGGAAAATAGAAAGAGAGAGAGAGAGAGAGAGGGAGAAAGAGAGCGAGAACACATAAGATTCTGCCAAATGTGAAATTTAGAACAATTATATCTAAATGAAATAGGAACACAAAAAAGATGCAAATTTGAAAGCTTAAGTAATGTGATTTATCTTTGTTAAAATTGAAGAGAGTTTGGTTTCTTTTCTAACGGTTACAGTAATTAACAGAAGAATATAGTCGTTCTAAGATGAGCGTGAAAGATTTAATACTTTGCATTTTTCACATTTGAAATTTAAGAAACAGGGGTAACATCTGACGGGATTTGTAGAAGTTCCTCAGTTTTGCGTATACAGCATAACTACAAAAAAAGGTTTGTAATGTCTTTGAATATCAAAATCGCATTCAACAAAATTAAAATATTTATTGTGAAACTTTCTGCTGGAACAATGTGCTTAATAAATGCTATATGAGCGAAAGATTAACTGAAATAAGAGGATTTAATGAACAAGCGTTCAAAAATAATGAAGATAGATTATACCATATGAATCATCCCCTTGTGTGGTAATAAGATATATAAATTGAACTTTTTTTTATCTTTCTTCGAGGTTAATTACCATTTAGCATAACTTAAAACACGGGTATTTTATTTTTACTAAATTACGGATTTGTATGAATCGTAACTGATGTACTAAATTTATTGAAAAAAGTTAACCTAATGGTGTGTGATTAGTTGAACTTAATATAACTTCGTTAGAATTATGAAAAAAAATTATGACTTTTTTTTAAAGGCTTTATTATGTGCAGGCGTGTAGGCTGTAAATTGGAAAAGTTTACGAAATGTTAAGTAAAATTCGTATACAAAAAAATTAGTGCCTTTAAAATTACAAAAATCTACTTGAAAAGAAATAATTTTAATTCAATTTGTTGCAATTGTTGACTGTTATATTTTTCTTCCTATTACATTAGAGTATTTTAGATGGATTTCTGATACATAAAAAAAATTTGTAAATTGATGTAAAAAAAAAAAAAACTAATTTTAAGCTTTTGTCAATGAACTTTTTGTAAACAAAACATACATTTTTTGAAGTATATAAATATATATGAAATGGCGCGTTTATCCTGTAGGATAGAACCAGGTACCTTTGGATCCGAAGCCGAGTAACTTATCCACTACACCAAAATGATCACCTTGGTGCGGAGGTAGTTACTGGCTTATATAGATGGTACCGCTACATACACCCCACCAGTGAGTGGGTGGAGGGCGAACGAACGATGTATTTGTTTAATCAAGCGTTGTTTTTGCTGCTGCGTCATGAGTTGTGACGGCTTTTGCTGATTGAGTCATATGTGAGACGACTTGTTGATTGCGTATTGTGAGCGTTGTTCTGTCATATGTGAGACGACTTTTCTGCGCCGAGTGGGTGCGGCGACTTTGCTGTGCGGAGGTTCGACTTGCTGCGTCGAGAGGGTTCGACGACTTTGCTGCGTCAAGTGAGTTTTGACGACTTTGCTTGCAGGTAGATGGCGCCACGACAGTTCAGAACGTTGCGTCTTTCTGAGTTCAGCCAGGGTCACCAATGAATTGGCGCGCTTATCCAGTAGGATAGAACCAGGTACCTTTGGATCCGAAGCCGAGTAACTTATCCACTACACCAAAATGATCACATTGGTGCGGAGGTAGTTACTGGCTTATATAGATGGTACCGCTACATATATATATACTTCAACACAAATTTCCGCGCTTCATGGACAGATGGTAAAGAAAAAATACACTATAGAATAATAAAGGTAATTTAATACTTACTTCTATTACATACAAGTCCAATTTACATTAGAAATGCTTAGAGTCTCTCGTTGTAAAATAAAATAATCTAAAATTCCAGCAATTACGTCATTGTGACAAAAAAAGGAAATCTGTTCTTTTGAAAATGCTATCCATCATTGATATTTTAATTTAAACTCACTTTTTACTGCGTGCATCATCATGGAGGGTCGATGAATATCAAATTCCATTGTTTAGAAGGATGACATTCACTATCTTTCGGTTTTGATTGTAATCCTGATTGAAAATATAGCCTTCCACGATGTGAGGAAGACGATGAAATTAGTATTAAATGTTTCTGTTATGGTGTCTTGATATTGAATGAAAGAGGCTTTAGCAGTATTATCGGGGAATGGTATTTTATGCTTCAGTCATACATTGCCGAAGTTGATTTGTGTTCAACAGGGTGATGTATATTAGGCAAGTTGTTCTCTAATCGTCAATCAAACTTGTATAATAAGGGATAAATCCGGAAAAAATGACAGGAAAAGGTATCAATGCAATCTGATGTTAGAGATAAGAATATTGAATATTATATGCTACGTATGGCCACGCATTTTCTAGTTTGAATGTGACCACAGGTAATCTCTTAAGATAAGGGAGGACAACAGGCTCACATATTACAGAGATATAGAACTTGTAGCTTATTGATTCGGAAATGTATATTAGGAAGGTTTAGAGAGTCTCCTTTACCTCCCGAACTATTAATAGCAGTGCAAGATCAGTATGGAGGTGCATGAGGCAATAGTTAAGTAACTTTTTTCTACAGTACCTTTAGATTCTAAAGCAATCATTATGGTGTTGGAGGCAGAAGCATTATTTATATCTTTCTGTGATACCAGCTCCTTGGGAATGTACTAGGTCTGTAAAGGTAGAAATACCAATCCGCTGCCCCATTAGAAAAAATAATTATCTGTAAAGAGGCATCGTGTCCTTCAGTTGTCTACGTCCACCATTAATTCCCTTATTCCAGACGGATGCGCCTGCGGCTCTAAGAATATGTAATAGAAGCAATAGCGTCTTATAGATATTCCACCACTCTGCTCGTATACCAAATGATACGTGCAGACACCGATTGTTCTGCAACAAACTCTAATATGGTTCCTGTTGTGGCAGAACGATGCATCATTGTCATGTGCACGATGTGTCTTTCATCACGTATTAAAGGTGAGGTAAGGTTGGTGAAATCATGCCAGTCTTTTGCTCCTGCAATCATTATTTACAGTCTCCTATCTCAGTTACTAGATTTCGTACAGCATTGTAATCAAACAACTAGGAAAGATAGTCCGCATTATCGAAAAGTAACAATATTTCCTGGGTTCAAATATTTCTTTTTATGCTGCTTATTTATTCTCATTTCCATAATTAATAGAAAAAATTATTTCCAAGATTAATAGTGGACAATCATAAAGATTAAAAACATATAATTGACACATGGTACATGAAGTACATAATGTAAAAATTCGATTAATTAAAACATCAGTTTGTTCCACTTCTGATTGGCATATATTAATTAAACTCGTCAATTAATAAAATATCATTATCTTTGAAGTATTTTCAATATTCCGAAACGTTATCTTTAAATAATGATAATCGTCCCCTGAAACAACACATACAAAGTTATACTTTTAGAAAGAAAACAAAAATTACCCAAGATCATTACGAATCAGTTTTTTTCATCATAAACTCAATAATTCATGCACTCTAGGTATCAATTTCACATTACTATTTAATGAAAGAACACTTAATGAATTCATTGCGTGGAAAAAATAATTATCTGGGTAGTTTATAAATGCATCGTTCACGCCACACTTGGCGGATATGAACGTATTGGCATCGCTTAAATGAGCCAGAAAGTTACATATTCTGTCGTTATCGCTGTCATAAAAATCGATGGAAGTTTTGTAAAGGTCTGATTAAATTTCTCTGGTAATGAATCCTAATACTCCATCATAAACCAACAAGGTAAAATGTAACGGATGCTATTTTTGGAATAATTTTCTGTTAGTCAGGATAATTTTGAGGAATGTTTTTTGTAGTGTACTATTTTGTTCCATGAAAAGAACATGTTTCGGTAAGAAAAAGAAATCAAATTTGATATTCAGGGTATTGATGACTAATAACTTTTTTATTTACAATATAGCATTGTTAAGTTTAGTAGCTTAAAAGTATTTAAAACAAAGCAGTGCACAAAAAATCGTGTTTTAAAAGCTGAACTTAAATTCAACGGAAACACCAGCTTCTTATTTGCAAATTGTTTGTCTTTTTTGGTAAAGTAGAGAAACGTAAACCTATAATTAAATACTTAATATACTTCTCTTTAACTCTAGTCGATGTGTTAGATAGAGTTTGTTTTTGTACAAAATATATTATTCTTATATATATATATATATATATGTTTCAGTATAAAAATTTTTAAGAGAGTTTTATTTTATCACATAGAAAACAAATTTTTAATTTTATATTTAACTTTCAAAACCAAAAATTTTTATAGAATGAGAACTATTCTAATGTATCTTTTCACATGTTTTGTTTGCTATATTTCTAAACTGTTTTGGTAGTGGGTTTTAAAATTTATGTAAAAATTGTTTTATTGGACATTTTTTAAAGACTTATGTTATATATATATATATGTAATAATTCCCTCTAATATCCTTTTAAATAATTTTTAATTCTTCGGTTCAAGACTAACACGTTAATATTAATCGTAATCGAATAGTAATATTGCTCCGGTCTGTTTCTAACCAATCACGGCTCCCGTTAGAAAAGAGTCATGCAACTTTCACAACCAGTATAAAAAGGCAAAACTTCTTTGTTCCTACTCTTTTGTCTCTTTGTATTAGCTATGTGATCGTCGTTGATTGATTTTGCTTTATCTGCGTGTGCGCGTCCATTATAGTTAATTATTCCAAATGATATTAAACTTCATATGTCTGTGACCATGAATAAAACTTATTGAGAAGAAGTTCTCCATTTATCAAGAAACAACCGACATAAATAACCATCAGCTACTCTACATATAAGTAACCAACACAGATAAACACCGGCCAATGCTACATGTAACTCACCAGATTTTTATAATATATATAAATATATAATATATAAAAAAAAAAAAAAAAAAAAAAAAAAAAAAAAAAAAAAAAAAAAAAAAAAAAAAAAAAAAAAAAAAAAAAAAAAAAAAAAAAATATATATATATATACTAGCTTTTACCCGCGGCTCCGCTCGCGCTGATGTCTTTAAATAACTGTCAAAGTCGTAATCACATTATCATTAGAAAGTAAATAATATAATATGGTAATTTTTTTATTGCTTGTCTGGATCCAATAAAATTTTAAAATTCTAAAATTGAGCTTAGTTAAAAAAAACTAAACGTAATTTACTATAATAATTAACAACAAAAAATCAATAACTTAAATTATTAATATTTTTAAAACTCGAAAGTATCTACGTTTAATACATAATTCCTCTTTAAAAGAGCTCAAAACAGAATATTATTCTAAGATGCTACTGTATACCATATTATATGTACTTCCGTCAGTTGCAAATATGTGAAGATTTGGGCATTGGACTCACCGATCAGGCTACATATACTTGTCCATGGGAAAAACATTGCTTTTCCAAATGCACCCCTGCTACCTGAAATGTTAGCTTTGTTAATAGCAACAGTAAAACTGGAAATTGAACTCATTTGAATTGAAACGGTAGGTCAGTGTGGATACTTGGATTCGAGGTATGATAGCACTAATAATTCATTTCATGACATATGTTAAAATATTGGCACCAAGTATATTCTGCATTAGTTTTGTGATCCAAAGCCTCGTTCCTTTACATAGTCGAGGAGCATCGAGATTTTGTATAAGTATTACTGGTACATTAGTTTTAATTGAAGTTTATGCGAGGGTACACCCGAAAGTTCAAGTGAATTTAAGAACTCTGTTGGATATGAAATACCTTTTTCTTTATCCATGATTGTATTCATTGATTTCTTCATTTCCCCCTCCCCTTTCCGTCTAGAAACTAATCATTCCAAATCATGTACTTCTTCCCAACCATTCTGAAAACCTTTATTGCATTTCTTTGTAGATGTGTTCATTGAAAGGTATATTTGCTTGTACTTGCTGAAATCGTCGCA
>BMAO01028627.1:0-25729 GCA_019973975.1 Trichonephila clavata | reverse complement strand
TAGTTAGTTCGTCTGACCTGTCCTTCATTGGGCCTAATGGGAAGGTACCTACAACCTCCAGAACGTTGCGAGTTTAATCCGACAGTTGAGATACATTTACAAGAAATCCCACTTCTCGGAACTTTATCAGCCGATGATACTCTGAGAGACAATTTCAATCTAGATCTGAGGTGAACTAAGGCCTTATTGACTTCCTCAGCTTTAAATGATTGAACTGGGAATAAAATATCTAATTGTTTTCTAAATTACAATCGTTTCATTCTATGCATATTCTTCCTATACAACCACCTTTTTTCCCAAGTAGAAGAATCCCTGCTCTCACTTTTTTATTTAAATTATTTTTAACTTCATCTTTTCAACTTAATGCGATTTTGAAAAATATGTTGTACTTTTTTTTTCCTGCCAGCCAAAATCTTCAGTATTTTTATAACAAAGGTTAATTAAGAAAAGAAAAAAAACAGATGAGGTGATCCAAAATATTTAAAATAATGTGAAAGTATAAATTAAATTATAGAAACAATGGTCACCCACAGATAGTACCCATTACCATTGGGCAGGTGAAGTTCAAGCAGTGGGTTCAGGTCCTGAGTATGTTAAAGAGAAAAAACACTTAGTTTGTCTTATATTGGGTTTATATTCAGTGCATATCATGTAGAAACTAGATGCGTATACTAGATTAGGTTCTAACTTCATTTTGCTCCATTACAAATTTAAGCAAAATAAATTTAAAATT
Source organism: Trichonephila clavata (assembly GCA_019973975.1). Lineage (NCBI taxonomy): Eukaryota > Metazoa > Arthropoda > Arachnida > Araneae > Nephilidae > Trichonephila > Trichonephila clavata. The sequence goes on along the minus strand of BMAO01028627.1, from coordinate 24,996 downwards.
GATTTACACTAGTTAATACTTGGAAAGTATAAATTTGAATAAGTTAGCAGTGTTACTTATTGGGAATGGAGATAAATGATACAAATGAGCTGACCCCCGGAATTTTATTAAAAATCATTGCCTCAAATAGATGTTTTTATGCCCTGAATAGCTATTTAGCTAATAGCAGTTTTCACAAATTAATAAATAAATTGCTTCTTTACAAAAGTCTTAAAAGATCTGACCTGCCTTATGCATCAAATACTTAGGTATTGACACTACATGATGATGAAATTTTGGGAATTTTTGCTAGAAAGATTTTACGTTACAATCTTGGTAGGACCATATTGAATGGCTTAGGAAGACGATCTAATTTAGAACTTTATAACATTTGCAAGCAACTTGATACTGTATAGTTCTTCCAATTATAGAGATTTAAATAGGCTGGTCTTATGGTTAGAAAGATTGAAAATCGCTACTGCAAGAAACTATTTCTAGGAAAGCCCATGGGAAATAAACCTCGGAGCAGACCACCACTAAGATGAATTGATTGTGTCGAAAAAGAACTTAATACCTTAAAGGTAAAAAATTGGGAAACATTTGCCAAAAAGTTGAGATGTCTGGGTAAGACTTTTGGTGAAAATCAAGACCAACTCAAGATTGTTGAGACACTGATGAAGATTTGAAAAGATAATTTCCTATGAACTTTATCGAATTAAGTTACAAGATAGTAGAGAATCATTTTACTGGGTCTTTCTAATATGTTACAATGGGCGATCAGTATAAAATCAATTCCTTAATAGTTCAATTACGAATTAAAAATACGTATATAACATCGGTAAGATCACTAATGGAATCGTAAGATAAAAATCAATGCATATCTTACAAAACCAATAAAAAAAGGAGCTTTAACTGCTTTAAATATGCATTTTAGAAGTTCATGACCCTTCGGCCATGCATTATTTTGTTCTACCACGTAAATTCTTCTTCACAGGTTTTCGAAGTTTATGGAGAAATCTCTTAAAGTTATTGAAGGGACATTAATTGACATATTGCTTTTCCAAAAAAATAAACTCAACTAAGAGAAATAATAATATCCTGAACGTTGGCTATTTATAATAGGTCCTAAACTTTAGCTTAGAATGAACCATTAAATGGATATAAATTGCAAAAAAGGTAAAATGAAGATGAAAAACTGACATCAAATTATTAAATGGCCTCCAGCAGAACCTATTTATGTTCAAGGTGAAGAAATGTAAGTAAAAATAACAATATATCTATGATTGTATTTATGAATGAAATTTAAAAAAAAGATAAGCTAATATAAATATTTAATTAAATTTTCAGCAATAAAAGTTTTATTTTAAAATTTTGGAAAGCAATTCGAAAAATGAAGACGCACAACATATAAAATATATACTTAGATACAATATTAAATAACTAAAACTTAGCTGTAGTAACTGCATTATTCGATACGAATAACTTGAAAATCGGCAATTGGAAACATCTGCCCCAATTCTAAGCAGATGACGTTAAAACAGATAATTAGTACGTAAATAATGTATAATTTAGCGTATAAGTAATGGATGTTCCATAAAAAACATTGCCTATTAGATATTGAATATATTGCAAATGCATTACTAGCGTTTTAGCATATTATTTTGCATAAAATGCGCAAATTGTGTTAAAAATATAATTTTCTATTAAAGATTAGAGTTATTTTAATATACTCAAGAGAGAGAGAGAGAGAAAGACAGTTTTAATCAATTGTATTTCTGTTCAATTATTTGCTTTGTAACGCTGTATATATATTTATATATGATTATATCTTTATTCAAACTTAAAAATCAATTTTATCAGGACTGTTAACGTAAAAGAAAAAAAAATCATTCATTTAAAATTTGCTCCATTTTTTTTCTTTACTGTTCAATAGATTTGCTTTTTTTCAAACGAATAGTTAGGGTAGAAAAGTATATTCTTTCAGTTATAATTATACCCCAATAAAATCTATTGTACAGGGTATTGCCCAATTCGGCCTGAAGATTCAGAGAAGTGAAAGTAGGCAGCATGGGAACGACAAAACAACATAAAACATGGGATCACAAACCACGCTTATTCGGAATAATTCTCAAAAGCAGTTATGAAGGGAACGAAAAGAGGCAATGAGAGGTAAGAAATTTATTAGACGTAAAGCATGTTTACAATACAACAATGCATCACACCTCGAAGTCAAAAATGCAACGACAAGTGATTGTGACAGGAATTGTTTGAAGTTGCTGCCGTATAGGTTATAGTCGACACAAACGGATGAAGTATTGTCAGAAACGTACAAACCAATCCGGTTGCATTTCTAACGTTAGGCTGTCATGCATTGATAGTATTGTAAACTTGTTTTACATCTAATAAAAATTCATTTCTTACCTCTTATATTCCCTTTTCATTTTTTCATTTCACTTTACATCATACCCTTCATAAATTATTTTGAGAATTACTCCAACTAAACACGGTTTGCGACCCCATGCTTTATATTGATTTGCCATAGCCATGCTTCCTAGTATCACCCTTCTGAATACGTCGGTTAAATTCGGCAACACCTGAATAATTTGAAATACACAACCCCTTTACATTAAGTATAAATGCCAATGTCTATATTGATAAAATTGCGGTTGGATTGTGGAATCAACCACTTATCCCGCCAAATCGATAAGTGCTCCAAATCTGGTAACATTTTTGATTTTTGTATGGGTGAAGGAGAAGTCGGATTGTGCTGTGGTAGGGTTGCTACTCCGAAAAACACGCCAAATTAGCGATTTTTCAAAATTTGGTGGTCCATTGGCCGATTCGACAATTTCACCACAATTGCCTACAATGAATTTTTTAAATTGTTAATGGATGCATTGGGTGACATATACATGTCATTCATTGAAAATTAATTATGGAAGATAAACTTTTTGTAATATAGCTACATTATAATACAGATTGTGTAACAGAATAAAAAATTAAATTAACAAAAAAATTTAGCAGAAAAAGTAGTAAGTGGTACCTGAATTGAAATTCTTCCTTAAATGTAAACGGAAAACACTTTCAACGTTTAAACCATGTATTTGGTTGTCGCATTCGTTAAGAAAATTACAGTCACATTCCAGACAAAACTGCTGTTCGGCTACTTTTCTTTTCATTTTGTAAGTTATAAAGTTATTAAATACTTGATTTTTGATACATTAAATTGTATCAAAGCTTTTAAAAATATTTTAAGACGTGGTGAAGGTTATTTGCATTGTGTCTTGTGATGTAGAAAACTTGGGCGCAAAAAAATATTCTTTTAAAATCCATTGTTCAGAATGAAAAGGAGTGCTGCATAATAAATTCCACAATTTCACAAAATACTTGAATCATGCTATGTGGAGCCTTGGTGAAGAGTTCATTATTTTATTCAGGGAAAATAAACAACAAAAACAAAATATGTAACTATACAATTATCAAAGGCTTAAATCTCCAAAGAAAATATAAACAAATTTTCTTAAAAATGTGATACTTTGTGAATCATTTTATTATTAAAATTAAATGTTTATTTTGTTACATATAAAACTACATTTATTATAAAAACAATTTCGATATCAATTTTGAATTTTTTCAAGAAAATCAATTGAAGTATTTTGAAATAAATAATCCTTTAAGTTTAGGTTATAAGGGATTGTAATATTTGATAACTTTCATAATGACAATATATTTTACTCATTTTATAAGCTATAATTTTCCTTGTTATAATAAATGTACCCGGGAGTAAAATACGATAGCCTATTAATGAATACTAGGTACATATGTGTTATTATATTCCAATACACTAAACAAATGAAATTTACAAAATAGAGAAACGTTTATGGGTTACTGTTGCAGAAAAAAAATTTTAATGGAGAAAATTTCTTATAGATTTTCAATATTCAATCGCGAAGAAAAATGTCTTTAAATATATACAATAATATGGCAGAGACGTATAAAATAGAGAATAGGTGGCCTTTTGTATTTGGTGGTGTTTATTTGGACACTAGAATGAATTAGGCTCTTCATTAATTCGACTCCGTTTCATTACTCTAGAAACACCTATTGTTACATACAGGTAAATTGGCAAATGATTCTGGTGGTGAAAAAAATTGCTTCGCCAAGGGACCACCTATTCTGCACTTTAACCGGCAGAGACAAATATTTACTAATCAACGATAAATGTGTTTTTCTGTTTTCATAATCTTCAATAAAAAGAAAAATAATGTTGAAAATGGCAATTTATCTCTTTAATAGAAGACATTTTTCTGAAATCACATTAATGTTTTCTTCATCATTTGAAATGAGTGAAATATTGCAGCAATTTAAAATAATGTTTTATAATGAAGCTTCAATAAAGAGAGCCAACGATAAATAACAAGAAAAATCTGAAAACTGATTTGTAAACAAGCATTATTTGGTATAATTGGCTTAAACTTTTTTTGTAAACGCTCGTCAATCACCATTATGAGGCTTTTTACATACTCTCCACAACATTTGTATAGTTTTTGCAGTTTGTACTATTTGAATTCAGACTTGATATTTTGAAGTGAATGTGTATTATATAAATATTTATAGATTATTTTCATTTTTAATAATTTTGAATCAGTCAAAACATTCAAACATGTGCTGAAACTTTATCGCAGAAATGTATAACATATTTGGAATAATCTTTTAACTCTACACAATTTAAAGTTACGGGAATAAGTTTTGGAATTAAGTAGTTCGAAATTAAAGCAACTTTTTTTTAAAAAATTTAAATAACAAATAATTGTATCAAATATACTTCACAAAACGCTACATTAAATATTTTTGTTTTTGTTACACTAAAAAATCAATGACTATATTTTAACGGACATTAAGTTCAGTAATAATTTTTTTAAAATTTTAAATTCAATTTTGCTCTTTAATTTTATTTGTAAAGATAATTAATATCGGACATGTTTTGAAATTTAAATAGACTAATCTAATAGTAAATCTTTTAGAGATCTATATAAATGCAAACCTTTTGCAAATATTTCTGATTGTTTTAATTTTGATTTCTTTCTTTCTTTTTTTCTGTTTGCTTTTATTTTAAACACGGACAAAGATTTCAACTGGTGTTATATTCTGACGCATAATTTTGGATGATAGGTTTTCGCTATATACTCGTCTATATTTAAATTTGCAAGTCCCTTTAAAATAATTCAAACTCACTAAATCAACAAAAAAGAATTTTGTTAGAACATGGATATCAGAGACTTAATCAATATTTCAATTTCCATGAAACACATCCTTGGAAAAGTACAAAGTTTCTTTGGTTCTGAACCTTCTATTGTAAAGTTTTATAAAGGGAATATAAGAAAGTAATGAATATTTGGAAATGTTGATTTTTTTTAAAAATTAATGAAAGCTATGGAATAAATTTATCAGCAAAATAATAATTAACAAATAATGTGACTTGTGTTAAGTTTATTAAAATACTATACCTTGAACTATAGGCACGGAACTTTCTTAGACGCAGGTTTGGCTTTCGACTGTGTAGTAAACTTCTGCCGATTGCTTGGGAAGCCTGGGTGAAGTTGAACACATCTCGACAGCGACCGTTGTAGCGTACACTAAAAGCATTAAATTTATTTTATGCATAATTTTTTAAACTTCTAGTTAAAGAAATGAATTTGTTTCAATTCATTTTGTTAATTTGATTCATTTTAACTGAGCTTCTAGGATAAGTTTTGTACCTTATACAGCTTTGTAAACTCGGTTACAGAGAATATTTTCTTTTTAACAAAATACTTTTTATTCATTTTCAAGTTTTATAACTACAAAACGTAGAAAAACAATTTGAAAATGTAAAAAAAAAAAAAAAAAAAAAACGCACAAAAGTTATATAAGCTAACAAAGAAAAATCACTACATTGATAAAGAATATGTAGTAAAACTTTTCTTTACAAAATTCAAATGCTTTAAATTTTTTCATCATTTTGCATCTGTTTACTTTGGGAAAAAATTTAAGTTGCTGTCTGTTTATTTTGAGCGAAATTCAGCGCTTCTATGTAAGTTGACACACATGTTCTTTTATAAGGGAGACAAACACGCAAACAACGATTTTCAAATTCTAAGAATTGGTAAGTATTCTTTCCTTACATTTGACACTCCATCTTAAATGTATTTGCATTTACTTTCTTTTAACTCAACTGCCTGAACAACTGAGAAAATAAAAATTAAAAAAATCAATGTAGAATAAAAACATACCAGTTATAATTATTTTATACATTACTGTTTCTCAAACTTGTATCTCGGAGCACAGTACGACAATAATGATTTTCATGTGCTCTTCAAGGGATTTGAAAAATATTTTAAATTGAATTTTGTAGTTTTTAATTGGTATATGTAATTAACCTCAATGATTTAATTTTTTTTTTCAAAAAAATATCCCCTGCTTTAGATTTAGTTTCCCAGCGTTTTTATTTGATGTTATATATTTTCCCAAGCGTAAATGACATTGGTTCACATTGGCTCCTCAAATTTCCCTTAAAAACTACTTTCCTTTTATTTCAGTTGACTTATATTAATGGTTATTTAAACATTTTACAATTTAGAAAGCATGGCAAAGTTTGACAATTACGAGAAAAAAACAACATTTTTTGAGAAAAAAAATTGTATGAGAGTTGGCATTCTGTCAAAAATTTTTACCTTTCAACCAAATTGAAATCTATTAAAATCTGTCTGTATTTTGGATCTTCATGGTTTCATGGATCTGGATTTTTAGCATTGACAGAAATCACATCCAAAAAACAAGAAATGTTTTTTAAAGTTTGACGATAAAATGTGAACTTTTCCGACGACAATGTAATATCGTTTCGATTTAATTTGTTCAAGAATGCAGGCTCAGTTCTCCCATCAAATGAATGTTATAAAGTTTTTCGTCTACTTTTTTTTTTGTATTATTTATTTTTAATACATTTACTGTGACGCCAGAGACTTTTAGTGTGCCGTTAGTAAAAAAAAAGGATTAGAAACACTGCTATTGGTCAATATAAACAATGTTCTGTTTTTCAATATATCACATGATTTAAAAAATAGGAGAAAAATAAATTTGGAATCACCAATAAAAACTTTTTATTGCAAACCTCATAAACATTGTAAGAGAACAAAACCATCGGACTAATTTTGCATTAGCTTTGATACTAAGTTCTTGGGTTTAAATAAAGTTCCTCACACTACACACGAATGTTGAGAACGAAATGCCAGTGTGAAAGGGAGTGTTTGTTAACAATGTGCTATTAGGCTGCAAGAGGGCTATTGACAATAAAACTCACAATTATGAGATGATGATACACCGACCAGGAGTTCGTGACCACGATCAATCGACTCCAGCGGTCGATAATGAAATGCCATAAATGATGTCAAATCCGTCATGTTGTGTTTCAAAATAACTAAACATTTATATCTGCAGCTAGATGATCTTTAAGTCAAAAAGAAACAAAGAAAGCTAAAAACTTTCAATAGATAATTAAGCAAGATTTTTTTTATTAAATGTCATTTGTTTTCTCATAAGAGTCATGTCTCAGAGACTTAAAGAATTTTTTTTAGCAATAAAAATATAAGAAACTTTTGGAAGAGTTTTGCATGCCATACGATACAATATAATCATCAATAAAAGAGAATAAAACTATTATTCAAGGAAAACAAATAAGAGCATTCAAAATATTATAATTATATAAATGATATTTTAGGCGAAAAAGCTGATATTTTTTTTTCTTTAATCACATTTTAATATTTAATCTTGAATACATCTCTTTACAATTAGACTATGAAATAACATATTATTAAAATTATTTTTTTGAAAATACGGATTGCTTTTTTGGGGGGCTTATTTACCTACCTTTTGAATAATAAAGTGCTTTTTAACAGTCATGTGCATGAATGTAATATTAATATGTATATGTATTGCGAATATATATATACATATTATACAATTTGTATATTTATAATTCATGTATATGTATTGCAATTAAAAGTATGTAAGATGCTTAATATTTTTGAAAAGAGTAAACATATTAAGATCTTTTATTAAAGCCTCATAAACATTAAACATTTGCAAAATATTAAATTACTAAGATATATCTAGCTATTAGAAAATTATGATACATGCTGTTTCCTACACTTCTCACCTACTTAACTGTAACCGAGCTCCCTCATATATATATGAGACTGAGGACATTTCGACTGAACACAGGGAAAGCATCGGACGTACGCAAGGACATTGTCTTCATAAAAGGACTACCGCAATTTAGACTTTTAAGCTCTAAATATTCGCGACTCCATTAAAGGTGTGATTTCCATTTACTATTCACATTTTTCTAATTTAACTGTAAATATTTCTGTAATATGAAAATCTGTATTATCGATGGCTGTTGCTCAAACACAAGCTACGGCAACATATGCAGATGTATATATATATATTTTTTTTAAAAATGCAAATGTGAAATATATTTACTTTATATTGCATTTAAATATAACATAAATAATTACAGATAGTAAATAAAAATGAGCTAAAATCATATATTTTTTAAAACATATACTCACCTTCTATATCGTTTGGAAGTGGAATAATGTCTGGGCTTTTCTCGTTCCCATCAACTAGACTATCGTTTGGCTCTTTCTTGATAGGTGAAGGATACCTAAAAAAAATTGCGACGAATTTTCTTCAAAAATAAATAAGAGCAATGAATTATGAAACACTTTCTTCAATTGAAAATATATTAAAAAATTAATTTTTTACAAATATTTGGAAACAATTTTAAAAACACATATTTTCTTACTAACCAAATCTCCAATATACAATTTAACCAAAATTTTATAATTTTGTATTTTAAAAGCATTTTAATTTTTAATTTTGAATAGCATAATGCAGTTATTTCACAGAAAAAGAACTTTTTTTGGACTGGCATATAATAAGTTTTTTTAGAATTATGTGCATTTTGTACTCTTCAGCTACGAAAGGAAACTTTTGGCCCTGACATGGAAAAATAAACCACTTAATTATTTCATATATTATTAAAAGGTAATGAATGTGTGTGTGTAAAGATATAATTTGTTTTGCTCTAAAAATAGAAAACAAGTCTGAATTTAGAAATACTTATACTTTAATAACAAGTTTAATGCAGCACAAAACAGTTACATAGTTCTGCTATTATATATTTGGCATTTACATATAGTTATGAAGTATGTGAAAAATTCTGATATTTTACATTTATATGTTATTCAAACATATTAACACACAACACGTAAAAAGTAATAAAATATCTACTATATAATAACTATTAAAGATAAAGCATCGAGTTTTGCACTACTCAAGCTAATTCAGGCTCTTTTTTACTTTTATACTATTGACATTCCACATCTACAGCGTATTCCCATTCTATCATTTATAAGGCGTATATTTAATGGCTTAATAGAAACTTTCCGTAACATCTGAAAAAAAGATGAGTTGGTAAATATTCAGATAATACAGACTCATAAATTATCTTGCGATGATTTTTTTTTGCTGCTGGGATCGAAATCCCTATCATCTTAGGAATAGAATCCCAAAAGAACGTTAGAAAAAATTCAAATAACTTGGCAACAGAGTTATTTCATTTGGAATAGTGCCGAGCAACAAATAGGCTCCATACTGCAATTTACTGAGGATTGTGGAGGAAAAATATATTAGTATAATAAGAAAAAATTTATTTTTATTTGCTGAAATATAAATATTTTAAAATAGGAGAGTGATATATTATATTTCTTAATAGTTCTTTATCTAATTTGCTATTTGTCGATAAAAAATTATTCATCAAAAATAAAAATCGAAATAAATAATGGTATCAGTTACAATCTACATTTAATACTTCAATTACAATTAAAATATAATTTAAACTCATATTTTGATGCAAATGTATATGTTAAACCAAAATTTGAATTTTTTTCCCCCTGAAAGTTTTCTTACTAATTTTATTCAGTTATGGTTAATTATTGACTAAATTTTAGTTATTGTTCTCATAATTTATAGTTTGCCTTATTTATTATAAACTATTTAAATCTCTCTCTCTCTCAGATTTTACGGGTGGAAGTAGCATGAGCTGATTCTTTATCTATAAACCGCAATAAAAAAAACACCAAATGCATTTATAAACATAGTAGTAAAGGGTATCACTTTTTAAAATGAGTTTTTTTTTTCTCGATATGTGACATATTTTTTATCCTTTTTGCAATCAGTATAACAAAAAATAAATATAACATTTCTTAAAAACTATTTTACAATAATTGACTCAAATATCTTTTTAATCTTAATTGAAATTATCAAAAGGGCAAGATTTTTAATGTCCCCTGGAAACAGTAATTTTCCTGTCAGTAATGAATTCCATTCTAGTGATATAACTACAACACCTAAAAAATATATTTTTAATGTGCTTCTATCTACACTTCAATATTATTTTATACGCAAACTGTAATCTACACGAAACAACGATTGTTCCAACAGTGTTATTACCTGAAGCCGAGTTAGTCCATTTCTAAAATAACATTTTCCGGACGCAAAATGTAATATCAACATTCCAAACTCTTCTCCAGTACTTACCACAAGGAACCCTGCCAAAAGAAATCAACCCTCTCTACCATTACGAAACTATTCGTCATTCGAAAAGAGAGACTATTTCATTCTATGATTGGGAACGATTCTGAAACTTTTGGCTGAAGTTGTCCCTCAGAACTCTCCCAAACGACAAAAAATTACTATTTCTCTTTCTCCCCCCCCCCTCTCAACAATTTTCTTCCATCCACTCCACCCACCTCGAACAGCCCAAAGTATTCCAAATATTTATCCACCCTCTAAAAGTGGAGGAGTGTAGAAAAGAAATGGCAAAATAATGACACCCGGACGAAAAAGCATTCCATGACCATTAAATCGGTCCGGCAACGTTTTAGATGAGATCGTAATAGTTCCTATTCTTTCTGGGGGGAAAAAGATATGCGAAAATTTGAGGGGGTAGTAGTGATGTGCATGTGTGAGTATAAATATTGTCTGACGCAAAAGAAAAGGTTGGGAAGACCTTAATATCTCCTTCATCCAACCTAACTTCCGCACGATAATTGAAGTTGAGTCTTGAGGGTGGATCTAGTCAAACGATCTCATTTCCTCCCTTGGGACCGGTTGGCAGCAGAATAGGAAGTAGTGTTACATATTGTGCCAAAAAGGTGTTGCAAAAGGGTGTGGAGATAGGTTTTTTATTTCCTTTGTATGATTCGGTAGATTACTTGGGTTTGGCAATTTGATGAATGTCGCGCTATTTCTCTGCAAAAACGGCTCTTTCAGATAAGAAATGTTATGGTTATCATGGAGTCATTTAGTTCTATTGGATGCAATTTTCCCAACAATTGATCTCTGCGTAGCGCTTTTGTGTGGTCATTACGATATGGATTGCTATAACTATTTAAAATCTTAGTTCAGCGGAAGTACAAAAATGTGTTCCAGTATTAAAGTATTGTAAAGGACATTTTAAAAAAAATATTATTTCGTCACAACGTTTTATTAAAAAGCACACCGAAAGTTCATGTAAAAGAAAAAAAAAGGAACCATTGAATAATATTTCAGTACATGAGTTATTAATTTTTCAGGTAGGTCATATGCAAATTTTTGAATATTAATGATTGAAAAAAAACCATGATTAAATAAAGCATCTTTGCTTTATATTTTAGATAAATTTTTCTTCTAAATTTGTAAAAGTTATTCCAATTAATGAAAAAAAAATCACAAGAACATATCCATATAAAAATTTAATTAAACTTTTCTCCATAATACACATTCTAAAATTTAAAATTTTGGAAAAATAAAACTTAAGTGTTTTTGTCGCTTGATTATTATTCAGAAATATTTTTTTTTATGTATACAGCAAATATATCGGGTTACATCTATATAATATTTAAAGTAATAAAATAGAAGAAATGAAACTACTTTCGTTTTTTTTTAAACAATCTGATAAAGCAAAAATGTCGAAAGGTTTTTTGAAAAAAAAGGGCTTTTACTCTAACAATTCATTAAATTTAATGTAAATCATAAGAATTACTTACGTGAACAAATGAGAGAGAGAGGTGGGGGTTTGACAAAATTTGCCTTTTTTCCGTTATAAATGAATTTATTGTACATACTATATAAGCATATAAACATATTTTTTATGTTTGTGGTATATTCAAAATTTAACAGAGTGTCTGCTAGTAATAGTTATTCCAAATTATTTTACGAACATTAATATATATATACGAGAGTTGATCAGAAAAAAAAGATTACAGGTTGAATAATTAAATATTTATTAACAATAGGCAGAAAATTCAAAAGGGAATGAGAGGCATAAGTGTCTACCACATTTCGACATAATCACCAAGTCTATTTAGGCATTTATAAGAACACAGAACGAACTTGTTTAACCCATTTTGGTGGAAATCAGGTATCTGTTCATTGAACCCGGCCTCGGTGGATGTTTTCACAGCATTGTCTTGGAATATCGCATCACATCAGAAACAATATACGACACGCTACCATAGTTGAGTTGCATATCTGACGAGATTTCTCTCGTCGATCATTTTAAATCATTTATTCAATTCGTGACGTGCTGATTTCTGTCGTTGATGAACTTGACTGGCTGTCATATTGCAGTTATCGACATCTTGTTGCCTGATTGAAAAAAGTGACGCCATTTCGCTACATGTTGTCTGCTCATTGCAGATGCGGACACATTCTTTGCCCATAAAAATCGAATCACGGCTCGCACTTCCAAACGAGACCAATTTCATAATCTCAAAAAGTCTTATAGTTATAAATGTAGTTATTGAGGAAAATGTGATATAAATGTGGCATGACGCAGTCGAAATGTGGTATGAAATAACGTTAGAATTTAAACTGAAACCAACAAAATATACACAAAAATGGTTGCTAAGAATAAAATATAATTAAGAGAAACACTCCAAAAGATAATCCAATGACACGTTTTGCATGTAATATATTATGTTAGTTATGAAGTTTTATAAATAACCATCTAACGCACAGTAACTCCCTTTTGATAGTATACCACCCATGATAACGGTCTTATATCAGTTACTAAATTGAAAAAATTAATGCAGAAATTTCAAAATTTCCCCACTGGAGGAAAACATTGGTATGACAAAACAGACCTTCATAGAGGTTGCGACTGTTACTGTTAATGACATTCAAACTATTTGTGTGTGACTAATACTATGTATTTTAGAAGAATAGTTAGACAAACAGATCTCAATAAGTCGACGTGAGAAGAGATTTTTGTAAAGATCCGCAAATGAATATCACAATTTTTCATGTAAAATAAACATTTTCTACGTATATAAAATAACCTTAAGGGAACCAGGACATCATGTATTTTCAAAAAATCAATTTTTCAATTTTAGTTCTAAGAATTAGTGCATATTTTTCTGAACCTAAAAAAGTATGATACTTATATGTTTGTTGATAAAATAGCCCTAAAATATGAAAAATAAAAATGTAAACAAATGACCACGCCCCTTTTGATCCTTAGTTTTTTCACTTTTTCTCTCTCAAAAGCATATTTTTTTGCATTTAGGCACATTTAAAAAAAAAAAAATTATTGCACTATAAGATTCCAGATTTTTTATACTTCTATACAAGATGTCTATGCATATAGTGAACCTAATTTTTTTTCTATTAAAATAGTGCCTAACTTTTTAAGAATAGTTTTATTCATAAAAAAGCAGAAAAATAAAACTTTTCCAAATTTCAAAGTTTCATAATTTTTTTATAGAAACTATACTAAATTTTCACTAACAAAATAAGTTCACTGTCTTTTATGTATTATTTTATATATGTGTAAAAAATATTTTGCATAAAAAAATATACTCTTTTTAAAAAATGGTACCTAAACATAAGTATATATTATGAGTTCTCAAAAATTATGCATTACTTAAATTAAGTAGGAAAAAAAAAACTTTTGAACTAAAAAGTTATTTTTGTAGTTCTACAGAATAATTAAATTATCTTTATTAAGAACGTAAAACATCTAAGTTCTATTGAAAATTTTAAAAGATATGTGTCTCATAAACAAAGGGTCTTAATTTTGGCATTTTATACTTCCGAGCATGTCCTGGTTCCCTTAAGAAATTATTAAATTCATTAGTAAAAGTTATATCGCTTTTAGAAAAAAAAATGCGCTTGTCTTAGTTGAAATTTTCTGCAGATTTTATTGAGACCTTCCCTTTTATTGAAATGAGAAAGTTAAAATTAGAAATGTTCTTGAAAACTATTAAAACATCGAAAATTAATTTCATTCACAGCAGATTATTCCTTAGGGTGGCTCTAAAGTGTCATCATTTGGCGACAGGTTTATCAACACAGTTGAAATAACATGCTTACACCAATAAAGCAGCGTTTGCCAAAAGAACAAGACAACAACTCGGTAAAAATTGTATGGATAAAAAAATGACCTAACAACACAATCACATTCTAACTTTACTACTAAATTGAAAACTATAATTTCTGAAAATGATATTCTGACTCTGCTATTCTATAAAATGTATTCTTTAACTACTCATTCCTGTTAGAATCATTCCAATTTTGTTAATCGGATCAAAATGCGTCAAATATTTTGACTCGGATGCTGTATCAATTAACGGTTGTGGATATTGCATGCTACAGAGAAAAATAAAGTATTTATAAAATATTTCTAATTATGAAAGACGTAGTATACTAAGTGTATCCATTTAAGAACCAGCCCTCACGATGATGTGGGTTAGATATTCGTATCCTTTTCAGAAGTGAAATGTTTTTATCTTTAAATATTGCATTCTTCTTGTTGTTAAAACTATAATAACCCCAATGAAACTTGAAAAAATAATTAAAAAGAAATTGCTACCCCATTGCAATGTTGCTTGTTCCAGCACGAGCATACGGACTAGGTGGTCTTAAAGGGTTATGTTCGAACATGCCTTACAATATCATGATATAAGAGTTTTGGACGTGTTTCTTTCCGAAAATATATTCAATTTTTTTTAATATTTGGTGAAGACTCCTTAATCGAATATGACCAGTAATATGTAACATTACTATGCACATACATCGCATAATATTGTTGTAAAAACGTGTATGAATATTATCATAAGTTTAAATATAGACAGACTTTTTTTAGTATGTAGCAGTAGGTATATCAGTAAAGCACTTACAGTTACGTTATTTCTCCGACAAAAGGTTCATTAGCCTCTGTTTCATAGATATATGATAGTCTCACACACACATTCACTGAATGTATTTTTTTCCTTCTTTTTTTTAATCACTTATTTTATTTTGGGTTACTAGATGGAAAAGTGGTATTTCTGACTTTATAATTTAATATATATATATATATACAGCAGAAGTCCGATAATCCGGCACGTTCGGGACTGGCTCGGTGCCGGACTACCGAAAATTCCGGTCTATCGGGCGGTAATTTTAAAAACAATTAGGTTAATAATTAAACTACAAATACAGTATGTAAATACATACAACAAAGTTTATTTTACATTTCATATAATGTATGTACACGTACTGTAAAACATATTTCACTTAGATTTAAAAAAAGTCACGAATGTGTGAAAGGACACAAAACAACAACGCACAAAAAAATGGCGAAGACGCTTCGTGATTGATTAACGGAGCTGCACTGCACCTGAATTTGTTGTGACAGCTGAGACTAGCCGGCCGCTAATTGTTTCCGAACAATACCGAGCGCTTCCGGATGATCCCGAACTACCCCGAAAACTTCCGAATAGCTCTCGAGCGTTTTTATTTGCTTTAAAGACACACTTTTGGAGAAAACCAAAATTTTTACAATTTTCCGGAGCGATGCCGAACCATCGGGCATTCCGGACTGTTGGATGCCGGACTAATGGACTTCTACTGTATATATATATATATATATATATATATATATATATATGACAGTGATCAATTCTCTTTGAGATATAATGTGGACTCTCGATAATCCAGACCTTCGATAATACGAACCTCTCGATAATTCGAAGTATATGCTCAGTCCATAGAAAAACTCTTGATGTTTCGAACTAAATCAATACGTTTTGGTACATTTAGTATTTCGAAGTAAAATATGTGGATTGCCAGATTACAACGTGCTGTAATTCGAAGTTATCGTATAAAACTCTCGACAATTTGAATATTCGCTATCATGTGCAGTCATGTAATAAAAAGGTTGGAGCTTACAAGTTTTACATTGTGATGTATATGTGTGTCTATCCTGTAACATAGCCCCTTTGATGACCATCTGTCTGATACCACGTATTAATGTTTTACGGTTCTTCAGGCGAGAAGGCACTTTTACTGCTTTTATTCCTTTAAGTGGAGGCAATAGACCAACCTCACTTGCTGTCAGCTTTCCATATCTTTCGTTTAACACGTGGCCTTGCTATACATGTGTTCAGAAAGGATGGTTCACTATTATGAAAAAGATATGCGGAGCATAGTGAATGTATGCAATCTTTTAATACAGGACTTTTAACTACTGTCAAATATTTATACTGTATAACATGTACTTTTAAAAATACTTTAAAACAATTTTATACATATATAAAATTGTTGTTTCATTACATATTTTCAAATTTAAATGTGTTAGAAAAAATTGCTCTTGTATTTCGTGAATTTTTTTCTACCCTCTTGATAACTCGAAGTTTTTTATTGGTCCCTCTAACTTTGAATTATCGAGAGTCAACTGTATAACGCAAATTCGTAAATGATACTGCGCAAATAAAATTAAGCGTATCTATGACAACGACTGTTGTATCGTAAAATATCTTTCCGCTTGAGCAATGACTGCAATGAATATTTAAAAAAAAAATGTTTTTTTTTATAATTGTTGCATGCTTGTTTGCTTCTATTATACTTAATACGCAACAGCAAACTGTCTACTGTTGCTGCTTTCTAAAATTAGAAAATTTTTTGTTTAATGTTCCTTTTTAGTACTTTATTGGGTCATTGTAGCATATTAGTAATTAAATACATATTTTTTAAAATTTAATACAGTAAATATTTTCTAATACTAATACCTTTCTCTTTACTGCTAATATTATATCTAATTGTTGCTTTTATTGTACTTTTAATGATTTGAACTTTTTTATTCATGTATTAATTATTTGTCATATTTCAATGTGTATTTCTGCTGATCTATATTACCTAAAATTATTCTGTATTAAAATTGTACCATTTGGTATTATTGACATTTAATAATTTATTATTTTCGACGATCAGTTGAAGTTTTTTTTGTGTTGATTATATATAAAATTACTTTTTTAAACATTTTTTTAAAATTCAAACTTATTTTTGCTTAGTGACACTTCAAATTATAATTATACAGGTCAAAATATCCAGAAAAAATTTGATGGTAGCATTTATGTATCAAAATACCGATTAATGAGTATTCACAGTCTCATTATAAGCATATCTGAAATAAGTCGATTTTTTAATTGGTTATTTTTAATATTTAATTTGCTGTTTAGCTTTAAAAATGGATTACATACTTTTTTTTGTTTGTATTTTACTATTTATTATTCAGATTTTAGAATACAGAGTCCAGAAACTTATTTCTAGCCCCATATAAAAAGATACTGTTTTTTTTTTCAAATACATTTTGCAGAAAATCTGAAATATTTTAATAAATTATTCAAAATACATTTTTAACTATAGAAAATTCTTTAGTGAATTAAAAGCTGTGAATAAGTTTATACTAATCACCATTCATGAAAATAAGTATACAGAAGTGTTTACTATTTTCAAATTCTAGAATTTTTACAGATCTGACACGGATAATGTAATCATTAACTGACTTTGTTGAGATAAACAATATTTAACGTTTATATTGAAATTTCCAGCCAAGCCTGAAGCATTACACTTAAAGTTAGTAAAAAAACTCTTTATTTAAACCCAATGTAATAAGCAAATACATTTCAATATGCCAAAGCTCTAAAAATAACTCTCAATTTTCCTCCGAGGTAACTCTGAAAATTTTGACTCAATTGTTCGAACTTTTAAGAAATCAGTCTTGAATTTACGAGTGTAACAAAAACCCTATTTACCTGGTGAAGAGAATAAATCTTTCCTTCTTCGCGAACTTCACCCCTTTCACTTCATTTTTAACGTTTCGCAAATCACTTGAAACAACTACAGTTAATTAACTCACGCCACAAATCCCAACTCTAGATAAGTAAATCCCAAAAACAAATTCCATGATCCATTTTCAAGATTACCATTACGCATTTTTTCGTGGCTACAAATCACCACGTAAATCAAGTCTATGGAAGCAGCAGAGATGATAGAAAAAAATTTTTGTTCATCATTAATCTGCAACGATTACCTAAGGTCCGAGAGAAGTTTAGATAATCAATTCACGGAATAATTAATTAAACCCTCATGCACGTGATTTGTGTAATGCTAGTAAAGCTAAAAGACTACCAAAAATGAAATTTTTAGAAAGCATCGGCGTTAATGAAAAAAAGAATTAAAGATAATGATGAACGATATATCGGCACTTGCTTCCACTTGTTTAACCAAAGTCAGCTGTTTTGGATGGCAAAGTTAACCGCCGGTGTATGATTAAGCTTAGTAATGATCTTATATTAAGTATAAGTGAGTAAGGAGGGGAAAAAATGAAAGGCTTACATTTTTTATGCATCAGAGCTTTGGGCATAAATAGAGATTAAATAGACAAAGTAGCTTACTTAAGTAGGTAGTAAACTTGTGTATTAGAGATTTTGTTTCGAGCTTTTTAGTAAGCGTTCTTTGATAAAGCGTACCTTTTTCTAATGCCAGATGAAAGGCTTATTTTTTTACTCAGAATATGGGATATTTTAGATGTTTTATTTGTGGTGGTAAAATAAATAAAACTATTTTTTCTGTGCTCCATGAATATTTATGATGTATAAAGCATCATGGGAAAAAGTTAGTACCTAATGAAATAATTAATATGAAGCGTAGTTTTTGTGGACTTTTTTTCGGGACTAAGATGAAAAAACATGTCATTACTATGGTAATTTGATTATACGTTATTGATTTTGCATGTTGAGCTCTACTCTATAAAAAGGAAACGAATAAATTTGGAGCTAAATATTTTAGATGTACAAAACATTATTAAAGAAAAGTTTGAGTATTATTTTATAAGTTTTAATTTCTTATAAAATGCACGGTTCTACACACCCTAGGAATTGAATTATTAAACATAACTCGGTGGTACATATCCATAACGACAATTTTTGCCTCTAATTTATATTGACTACCGTACATCTGCTGTTTAAAGATGGTCGGAAAATAGTTGGAGAAAAAGTTGGAATGAATTATCTCTGATTCATTTGGTACATTAATTGTGCTGATCCCGAAGTAAATGAGAATTCCGGACAACAATTGTACCACCGAGTTTTATGGGTTAAAGTGTAATGTTGATCTGTGAGACACTCCTTTAAGAATTTAAATAAAATTATTAATTTAAATACATAAATACAAATTCACTAATTTATAACGATGCAATTGCATATGTAAATGTATGATGAACAGAAATGAATATATTAACATCGACTTCTAATACATGGAAATCATTATTCGGAAATAAATTAAATCACAAAAGTTATATTATTAAAAGATAGTTAGAAATAGATATAAATGATACATATTCTCTCTTTTTTCTCCAATACATTAAAATTTGAATTTCCTGTAAAAATATATGTATTTTTTCCCGAAAATTCCAAGTACACTGCTTTCCTTTTTTTAAAACAAAATCAATCTACGTGAATGTTCTACAGTGTTTTTCTATTACTTTTCAGTAATTAATGGACTTTTACCACAATTAATAACTTAAGGGTAATTGTACTCGTTCTTCATTAAAACAAGCACACAGGTAGAGAACCTTCATTTTACTCAGGCAATCTGGGGATATTCTAATTATTTATAAAGGTTCTAATGTATTTAAGTATTGCAAATTTGTAAATGTATATTTTAATTTGACAAATATATTTTAAGAAATAATTTTTTTAGTACCAAAAAAAGTTACGAAATGCTTAAACTAATGTAATTTTGGTTTTCCCCCCTTTTAGGATTTCCACCAGCTAAATAAAAATTATGTTTTTAGATTTTTTTTCATGTGTTCAGAAACCAGATTAAAAAAAAAAATAACATGATATGTAATTTTAAATCACTATTGTCTTTTTTAAAATTATTTTTCACAACTTTTTTTCGAAATTGTTTTAAAAAAAAGTATTATATTTAACAAGTAGATTTTTATAAGGAAAAGGTATTTTTTGCAAATTTATGAAGTGCTTTGATTAACAAAAATCATTTTTTTAAATTTCTAGACTAATATTTCAAAGTTATAAATATTAATGTTCTAGAAATAATGCTTAAACTATTACAATGTTCACATTAATAGTAATAAGCATTAAAAATACCTAGGTTCATTTATGTACTAAGAATGAAAAAAATGTATAATTTCAATGCAAATATAAATATAATTCACAAGAGTGATAAAAAAAATTTTTAAATATATTTATCAATTTTATTTTTCTTGATTTTAATATATTTGTGTCGAAATATGTAATGGCGAGGGAAATGTCCAAAGTCATTACGAAAACCAAGTATGAAAAAACAGAAAAAAAAATTAGTTATTTCTACGAAAAAAAGTTTTTTAATATAAATATATATAAGTGGAGTAATTAAATTTATTAGTTAGAGGTACAATACAAATAACTTTAAAATTTTATATTTTAAGATATTTTATGAATAAGCATTGCATTGTTTGTTTAATGAAAGATAGCACTTACTTAAATTTTTCTTCTTCAAAATAAGTTCCTGAAATATTTTTAAAAACAGTTATCAACTTAAAAATATTTAACATCTAACACTAACAATGAACAAATAAATATGAAAAATAAAATATGGAAAATTAGCAATAATAAACAACTCAAACGTGAAATATGGGGCATGGAGAAGTTAGCTATTGTATAAATATTTAAATAGCAAATAGTATATCAAATAAAATCAATCATTATATGTAATAAAAAATTTTTATGAACTGTTTATGGCTCCTTTATTATACATAAGTGTTTGAGGAAAATTAGATAAATTTTTATTCCAGTAAACATTTATAAAAATTCATGCCATTTTAAAAATAAAATATTTTGTTAAAACATAAAATTATGCGTTTCCAAATCATTTGACTTAATAATAAAAAATAAGTAATTTCTTTCAAATAAGAAAGCATTTTAATTGTGTAATATAAAATCTTTCAATTTTGTACACAGTTATATAAGCACAGCAATATTTACTAAAAACTATTTTAGAAATATTCTTTAGAAACTCATATTCTTTGGTCACTCATGCTTCGTTTTATCATGAATTCGATTGTAAATTTTGTAATACATCTATATTTTTGTATACTTAATTAATTTTTTTGAATTAAAACATTACTATTATTCTTCTATTTAAATGTGAATAATAGTTATTATTTATAAACAAGTTGAAAAAAATATTTTAAAGGTTTAATGCATTTATTTTGAAAATTCCTGAAT
This sequence comes from Trichonephila clavata, assembly GCA_019973975.1. NCBI lineage: Eukaryota > Metazoa > Arthropoda > Arachnida > Araneae > Nephilidae > Trichonephila > Trichonephila clavata. Next base: position 3,379 of record BMAO01028627.1, on the reverse strand, counting down.
AAAACAAAATATAGGGGTTATCAAAGAAAGTTGATGCAATTTCTGTTTAGATGCTTTTTTTAAAACTCAAACCTACATTTTTTACAGTGTTTTAATTCATATAATGCTAAACCTCTGCAGAAAATTACATAGTTACTAAAATTAGTGATTCCTACTTGTTATAATAAAATAAAGCTAAACATGTGTATGCTTTAAAAACATTGTATTTTTTATGCAAAAAAGAATTCAGTTTAATAATTAATTTATTTGCGAATTGTATTTCCACTGATATTTCGGCCAGCATTAGCATATAAACTCTAGCATTCATTCAAAAACCAAAATAATTTATTTTAATCAAAAGTATGACCTACAATCAAGAATTCTATTCATTATAATACTGCACTAATATTTGCAATACTAAATAGACTTTTCATGTTTAAAAATAATAGAACAAATAGTCCGTTCATACAAAATTATATTAAGAAAACTAAACAGGCGATCAAGAAAACGCTAAGAAAAGTGACAGACTCACTTCTAGTGGGCGGAGGACTCTGTATCCTCATGACGATGACGATGATGAGAGCCATGACGACCAGGGCGACCACTACGCCCACCAGTACACCGACCGCTGGAGACATGATGAAACCATTCGATGAAGGCTTACCCTCCTCTCGCTGTCCTCTTCGTCTGTGGAGGGGGCAAGAACACCCATGTCTGTTGTCACTTCCCCTAAGGAAAAAAGATAAATGTAATAAGTATGTTGGCCATTGTGACGAAATAAATGTACTCCTATTTATGGTTTTCTCTATTTCTTTGAATATAATTATTTAAAGAAGTATATTGATGACTCATTTTGGTTCAAAATAATGTTACATTTGTAATTATATGATTGTTTTGTTGTTTTTTTCTTAAATTTGTTTCTCACTAGGGTGTTTCGCCTTTATCCTTAAAGAACCCCTTGTTTTCCGTGAATAACAATACAGTAATTATACAGCATAATTTCTTCTAGAATACATCCCAACATATTCTTACTAAACAGTTGCAGTTTTTCATATGTGTGAAGAACGTTAAAAAAAAGTGAACTCAGTTTGGAAGCGTGCTATTTCAAATTTCTACTCCGAAAATGCCATTTGTTTTGCACACGTCAGCAAAGATCTCAAAGATGTACCGACTCACTTTTTTGATCATCAATATGTGATATCTATAACTTATGGGATTTTTTACGTTCAGAATTCGTTGGAATATTTGCAAGCAATTTCAAAAAATTTAGAAGGACATGCATATAAAGGGATTAAAGTTATTATTTGCGCCATAACAAATTTTTTTATGCAATTTACAACTATTTGCCACTCAATTTATTATTTACATGTAAGGGTTTCAAACAGTAAAGTAAATGTTTATTCAGGAAATAAAAATGTATATGTACATTGCAGGAAGGTACAGGCACATATTACTTCTCAACATAGCCACCACACTTATCGGGGCATTTGTAATATTGGTACACCAAACCATAGAAACCAGCATCATAGATATCAATGTCAAAGTTTCGTATCCCCATTAAGACAGTATACTGAGTCTCGGCATTAGTTTAAATGTCCGAAGAAATGGAAGTCATTTAGTTCAAGGTCGGTACTGTAAGGATGATGTTCCAATACCTCCCACCGAAAACGCTATTTCTTCCTGTAGCAACAACTCTCCTGCCTTTGCCGTGCACCCAAACCACACCTGCCTTCGTGACATAACACTTGTACCTTACACTTCTACTAATTTCCACTGAATTGTAGCTGCAATTTTTTTTACACGCCAAAACCATATTATACACTTCTTATTTCAGTCTCGGACCATGTTTCCATCAACGCAGCCACCTTCTTACGAGACTTAGTCATATTAATAAGGAAACAGCACCATCTACTGACATTGTTTGAATGATGTGATGGTCTTCCTTACCTTCAGAGGGATTTTTATTCATACGGGTACTTTTCCCAACCATCAGAGCTGTAGTTACTGTTTTTTTCTTAAACCCCTACGTGTCATATTTTATATTAAGAATATCTTTCTTGAAAATGGTTTTATTTAAACGAAAGAAAGAAATAAAGACGGAAGTTATAAAGAGAAATAAAGTAGTCCCTTTTTTAAGAATGCAGGAAAAATTCAACTAACACAAAATACAGTGTTTTCACAAATGATAACTTGTTTTGTTTTATCTATACATATATTTAAATTGTTTATCTCTCTTGTCTTGCCTTATTTTTAGGAATGCGAAGTAAAAATTTTATTTCAAACATTAGATAATTTCTTAAATGCTTATCCTTTATATTGTTTTTGATTTATTGTGCTCTGTATAAAAAAAAACACTATTGATTTTATTATAAATACACATTGTGCAATCTTGAAGAAGAATTGAATGAAATTTGCTTAACAAAACATGTCTGAAAAAACTATAAATGGTATATGTTCAAGATTTTACAATATTGTGACGAATCAGCAAACATTTTCTTTTGCTAAAGTATTGAACTTTTTTAAAAGCTTAAATACAATTGATCCTTTTGCCACTAAGCCGATTATAAAAAGGAATGCGCAATCCTTTCTAAATTTCACATGATTTAAAGATCAGTTGGATTTACTTCTCCTATATATAAGAGTAAAATTCTCTCTCTTTCTTTAATATTTACCAAATGTATTTACATTAAAAAATTTTAACACACTTAATCCTTAACATATTTCGACATTGCAGCTCTGAACGTATTATATTTCATTTTAATATATACAGGGTATCCCAGCTAAGATGTTAAAAACTTGGTAGGGGACAACTAGATGACTCGGAATCACATAGAAAAGTCGAATTAGAAACGCTTTCCCAAGGCGTTAGAGGGCATTGAATGGCAAGGGTGATTCAAGCATGCTTGTTTTGAAGTTACATTTACCATATTTTAGACATAAGGAAATAACACCGAATAGGAGGGAAAAAGTGTTTATTACTCGTTGGTCTTAAGTATATAAAAAAAGGAAACAAAAATCACTCTATCAAAGGGTATGTTTCAATTGACGATCCCTGCATGTGATTCAACTTCCCTTGGAGTTTGAACAACGCGGGTTACAAGGACCTCGGCGCAGCCAATGGAAGTTTTGTAGACAATGAATCCTACATACCTTGAAAGAATTAATCCATGTATGTCAAGCCTGGTGATAGGGTATTCCAATTCACTGGAGCAATTCATGCTTCTATTGGTAACCAAATATTGCGAATTGTTAAGATTAGAAAGACTTAGTTTTGGGTGAGGTGTATCATATTTATACCTCATGATTTGATGCGTTGCAATGAAAATGTGATTTGTCCAATTATTCTGGTAACATTTGTTCCAATAATATCACAGTTTCCTCTTTGGTTGAACGTGATCAA
>BMAO01028626.1:0-18864 GCA_019973975.1 Trichonephila clavata | reverse complement strand
TTTTGTTCTTGTGGTTAAAGTAAAATTGGTAGACATGTCTTTTTTGAATTGTTCCAAAAAGGACCTCAACTCCTGTTTCCATTCAACCATTTCCCCCAAAACACGTTCGTTTTGGGAAGGATATTCCAAAGCATGGTGAGTAGGCTCCTCTGACGAGGAAAACTCCAACGCAGTCGGACGAGGAGATTCTTCAAGGAAGCAGTTATTTGAATGTACAAATAAACCTCCTCCATCCAATGTGTTATTTCTCTATGTAAACATTCATTCAATTCTGCTTGACAGTTTGTTAATTTTTCACGAAAGTGTTGTTTTCTACCTCATAATGGGATATACTTTCTTGTAAATTCTGAATAGTTGCCTCATATTGTAGGGCTTTTTCTCTCCAACTCTTTATTTGCATCTCATAATCCTTTTTTCTGTGTCATAAAATAGCCCTTTTCCCTCAATGTTTCTTGCAAACTCACCAATTCCCTTTCTTTGGAGGCCAACCTCTTTTGCAAATCCTCTCCTTGACAATAGGGTGATGGAGAGGAAGGAACATTACACAACTTGAATAAAAAATCCAAAAAACTAGAACTGCTGCGGTACAATTCAGGATACTGGTCCATTACGGTTGACTTTTGGTAAAAGCCTCTGTCACATCGCGAGAAATATCCTTTTTCAAAGTTTGCACCAATTGAACGTGAAGTAAATTGTAAGGATCCCGTTGAGATTGCAAGATGGCATCCACTAGCGTCTTTAGGACCATCTTGATTTGACCTCTCCTCTCAAAATGTAATAAATTTGTATCAAATCATTTCGAATATAACGATACGGTTCTGACGATTGAACAGACACATAATCAATCAAAGAAACCAAATGGATACAATTGATCACAAAATTGGAGAGATACATCCCAGTCCAAAATTATCCCAGGTAGCTTTGTCTTTGAATAACGGAAACCAGAATCGGCACAGGGCATTTCGGTTCGTGGGAACAAAACAGCAAGACATGTTGTTGGTATCCAAAAACCACTCTTTGGTGTAAGACAATATCATGACCGAAACATATTCCACTCTGAAATTGACAATACGGCAAGCAATGCCCACCGGATCCGTATCACTCAGGGTGGTTTGACACGTGTAAAACTCGGGTGGAGGATGTTGAGGAGAAAGACATGTTGCGAGGAACGCTTCAGGATTTGAAACAAAATCCGTCCAAAAACAATAGAAGGTGCGTGGTTAAAAACATCAAACATGCAAGGAGTAGTCATACGATGGGCCAATGGGTACCAAGTAAAAAAATTGTCAATGTTAATTGTTTTGATTCGCAAGAATAAGCGCAAGTAGAGGCCACTTGTGCTGTAAAAGGATAGCTTTCGCAATACAACTGTAATACATTTTCACCAGGCCTTGAAAAGCACCATTTTTACGAATTCGAGTCCACATGGATTGGAAAGGGTTGCAACGGCTGACCACAAATAAAGTTCGAACGTAACATTGCATCACCACTAAACTGTTCTTTGGAAACAACATTTGCAATAATTCACATTCCGTGGGGCTTTTTCCTTGTCGAGTTTGAAACGTAAACAATAAGGTAGGCTCCACTAGGTTCAGTTTGAGTGTAGGACAGTTGACATCCACTAAAAGGCATGTTTCTTTAGGCATTTGTAGCGTACAGCTTGAAAATCCAAAATGTTTTTGAATAATGACTGGGTTTTTGAAACGAAGAGCAAGAAAAAACAAATTTCGGTGTTGATTTCCAGTCACAGTCACATAGTGACTTAATCTTTGAGTTGGAATCGTTGAAATGGTGTCATGAGGTGAGATATAATGTACACTGACAGGTTCATCACCAGTTTTGAGATCTGCTGGATGAATTTCAGTACTGTTCAAGAAAGTCGAGGGTTGATGATTCGGCAAAGGTTGGATCACTTCAGCATTGGGCAAAGGTTGGATCACTTCAGCATGGGGTGATTCAAATGTTCGTTTGAAGAATGCAGTTGAAACAAAAGTGGTGATTCAAATGGTTCAATATTAGAAGGCAATAAAGTTGGGCTAGATTGCAATGAAAACATTTCCTCATTGGGAAAAGATTGAGATTCCATTGGATCCATCACACAATGTACCCTTGACTCACACAACTGATTTGAGTAACACTTTTACAAAGCACTCACTAGAATATAATGAGCCTTAAAAAAAAAAAAAAAAAAAAAAAAAAAATTTTTTCTTTTTTTTTTGAGTGTCATGTACAATAGTTTTGCATACAAATAATTTTAACGCACTTTTGTACCATTTTTTGATACAGTTTGGAGAGTCCAAAGAAAATTTCAATTCTATTGTGTTTATTCATCGGGAACAACTATCATAATCCTTCTATTTAATGTTCTCGTGAAATGAATAGTGTAAGGAATTTGTGTGAATAGTTCAAATCCATCCGGTAGCCATTTGAAATAAACTTTCTACACCATCCATTCGATTTTCCTCCACAAAAACATTTCCTCCGATATTATTTACCCCCTCCATAGAAACATTTTCTTGGCTGTTATTTACCAACTCCATAGAAACATTTTCTCCGCTATTATTTACCTCCTCCATGGCATGTTCTGCATTATATACCCCCTCCATAGAAACATGTTCTGCATTATTTACCTCTCCTTCGTCTATTGCATTTTCTCCGCTATTCCTTACCCCCTCCATAGAAACATTTTCTCCGCTATTCGTTACCCCCTCCATTACATTCTCTGCATTCGACACCCCACCTTCCTCAATAGTACATTCTACAGTCTCCTCCATCATTCGATCATTATTTAGGATATGGTTCTCAGCCTCCTCCCTATTGTTCATCCCACTTTCCAGGCTGACAGACCAAATGTATTGCCTCAAGAATTCAAAATCCCGTTTTCGTTGCAACTCCAAATCCTGTGTAAATTCTCGTATCCATTGGGCCACTTTAACAGTATTTTTATGGGGACAATCTACCACAACCAATTTAGGAGATTGCTTGTACGAACATTCAAATGTTCGTTTCCCCTGCACATAAGCATATCCAGTCTCGAGGGCGTTTGAAAGTTTTTTGGCCAATTTTTTATTTTTACGGCCAATAATGTGAAGAGCTGCATTTTTCTGGTGACCAATTGAACACGAGCAGTTTGTTTGGGATACTGTTGTGTAGGAGGTAGTACATGGTTTCCCAAAATAATATCATTCGTGAAACATTTGGCAAACATGGTCCCATTCTTTTTGCCGAGGAGACTAGCTATATCCAAAATACGGAAATATAAAAGATTATCCATGCCAACCAATATACCTAAGACGGGAGCATCCATACTAAGTGCTAATTGAAACCACATGGTTCAATATTAAATTGCCACTATTTTCCAATAGATTGAAAAGTACCAAATAATTTGCGGGTTGAAGCTGTAATGACACTCAAAGCTTCAGATCAACTATATAACAAACTGAAAAAAAAATCCGATAGTAATGTACAGTTATAAATACAGACAAAATATTTTCAACACACTATTAAACCATTCATATGAAACCATAAAAAAAAATTTTTTAAAAAAATTCACTTATTCTGGGTATTTAAGTTTAATGTTGTTGATTCAAACCAAAACCAGATTGTCATAGAGTTATTCCCGGCTACAGTTATTCCTGGCTAGCATTATTCCTGTCTATTCAGAATGTTTCCGATTTACAAGAAGGATCGAGAATACATTTTCTTGCTACCAAATTGTATTTTTAACGATTTTGTGCGGGAGGACATTTTGAACTGTCCAGTGCTCACCAAAGTGCAAGTACATGGATATACTTTGAAAAATAAATTTCAAACCTTTGAATTTATTCGAACCAAAGATGGATTTCAGTTTAACCTAGCAAACAGCTCCGATATTTGCAAGTTGATAGTTATTGATTATGCGTATCTACTGAAAACATGGACGTTGAATGCTCACATTTTTTTCAATTTTGTGGACACTGATTTCTATTTTAAACCCATGTTTCAGTTGAAGACAGAAAAAGCCAACGTTATCGTTGCCCCTCGCCGTTGCAAAGAAAGAAAGATTGACTGGGAGCCTGACCTTTATTTCAACAAAAACGGTCTCCGAACCAATAAAGAAAGAATTGTACATACATTGAATGAATTATTATGTTAAAAAGTTTGTAAAATTGACCTTAATAAACATGATTTGATTTGTCAAAATGGTGTTGTGTTTTGTTTGCAATGTAAACATACACTTCTTTTACAATCCATACCATAGGAAATAGACAAACATGCATAGGGCCACCCTAAAAAAAAAAAAAAATTTTTTTTCAATATAACTTTGTAGTCACTTGGAGCTTTTTGTTAGAGCTTTAGAGTTCCACCCAGATACTACTTGCCTGCTACAAAATATTATTGAACTTTAATTTTTTTCAACGGCACATTGGGTGCAGGTTATAGAGAGCGTGCTTCAACAGACCTGCTCGTAAAATTACTAGAGTTGTTTGCAATATTACACTTTGAAACTCATCATGCATCCCTTGTATCATTTGGACAGTCATTATTTGCTCATCATTCATCGATGGGTGTATCGCAATTTCGTAGAGAATTACATTTTAAATGTTCCTGTAGGAACGGAATTGCACGTCAATGGACGCAAGGACCATTATCTGACCAATCGTTTTGTACGAACCGAAGAAGGATTTTTGTATGATCCCATGGTGCATGCGGACGAGTGCAATAGGTTTGTGTCTGCCTACGTGTCCAATCCAATAGAATGGATCCTGACACCAGAGACTATGGGGACTTTAATTTTGGATGGATTTGATACAAAACCTCCCACTTTGTATGTGTATACGGACCGGGTGAAGCTCCTCATTTGGACGGAGCATATGGTATGGACGGTGGGAAAACGACCGCATCCGGATTGGAAATTGGTGGGATATATCCAATGGAAGTCTGTGCGAAATCCACAACCTGAAGGAAAAAAAGTCTACAAAAAATTTCATGAATTTTGGGGGCAAGTCAATAAAGTCCAGGAATAGATTGTTTGGTTGGAAGAAATATTTGTGCGGTACAATGTTGTACAGATGACAAAATAAAAAATTGTATAGAATTTACCCTGTAAAAAAAAAGTTAGTAAAAAAAGTTGTTAGAGCTTCAGAGTGCCATCCAGATACTACTTGCCTGCTACAAAATATTATTTGATTTGTTTCAACGGCACATTGGGTGCAGATTCTATACACAACAGATTCTTTTGTGCTGTAGTAAAGATGATTCCTATTCTCATAAGATTATCCGACCCAAATTATATGGTCATGGTTCATCACAATACTTTTCGAGATTTTTTGGTAAAGTACGTTCTCAGTTGTCCTGTTGGAACTCGAATCGAGTTGCAGGGTTTTAATCGGATTGATCATATTGTGGTGGTCGAGTGTATACGGACAGACACTGGATTCAAATTTAATTTGGATTTTGAAACTCCTGATGGAATCTGTGAAGAAGACGGACGTGCGTTCATGTGTAAATATGCCTCGGAAGAGAACGGATGGAGTATTACACCCGAAGCTTGGCTGGACATGGTAATGTATCCATTTATTCGTCAATTTCCAATTTTAAGAGTATATACGCCCCAAACAAGTGTACATATTTGGACCAAGCGGGCGGACGACGAGAGATTGTGTTGCCCGGAACATTTTTCGACCGTGGCTTATCTGCAAATGAAACGCTTACGAAATCCTCGAACCGAAGGAAAAAGGATCTTTACCAGTTTAATGGACTTGCCACCAGTGAGTGACATGGTCCTTGGACGACAAAGTGAATAATGGTCTTGTTGAAGAGAATGCAGACAGTGGAAGTGTTTAGAGTGTACCATGTCCTGGACATGTTGAAATATGACTATTGCTTGATAAATAAATTCTTGTAAACTAACATTGTTACTCTTAAAAAAAAAATTTTTTTTTATATAATATACTCCAAGTAACAAGTTGAACACAATCCAGCTTTCACTCATTCTACTAGCAAATGTCTGCCGCTCGCGTTATCTTTGATCATGTGGCCACAGTCCAACCCGATATATATCAACAGATTTTACATCTTATTCAACCTCATTCTTTGGAGGCCATTTTGGAATTGTTTCAACACCATCTCGAACAATCGGTTCCCGACTTGAGACGATTCAACCAACATCAAGCATGTCTACCCAATTTATGTTTAAAATTTGTTCGGTTGATACGAAAACGATTTCCGAGCCCTGGAGATGCTTTTGGTATTTAATTGACGTGTAGCGTGACCAAATCTGATACGCAAGGCACTTTGGATAGTAAACATTTAAAATCGCAAGAAGAACGAGATGATGCTTTTCACGTCGATGCTTTGTTGTTAGGTGAATTGCATTGTTTTTCCACTCAGACCCAAGTCTTTGAATTGGCTACACGCCATGGGTATTCGACCGTGTTCACACGAGGGTATACGGGTCAAGAGTTGCTCCAACGGTTACCCGATGCCTGTCTCTTGACCCGTGGCCTCCCGTACAACAAGGGTAGGACACTGAATGGGACCTATAAATATTTAAATACCTGTACCTTTATCGTGGTACCCGACAACAAAGTAGTGTACAGAACGTCAGCTAAACATTGGTTGGGCGTGTTGAGGCGATTAGACGCTTAACGCGTGTTAGCCTTTTCCGATATTCGGGCTCTTTCAAAAATGTGGTATTGTGGCCTACTTTTTCAATTGGATGCGAGTTGGTGCAAGAGCAATTACCTTTGCAAAACAGTGTCCAGATGAAAAATATCATGACTATTTTAAAGTATCAATGTCGAACGGGTCGACCCCTGCCTTTGACGCGAGATGGGTTAGCGAAAAATCCTGAACGATCTCCCATGGAAATTTTGAGCTATGAAGCTTGGAAACGAAATTGTGCTCACATGTGTATAGAAGCACCCTCGGTACAAGTGAACCGCTCGATGGAAAAAATATTTTTTGGCCAACAGTTTCGAGAAGGTACGGGATATGATTTTTGCTTGAAGAATAAAAATCTTGTAAACTGACAATGTAAAAAAAAAAATTTTTTTTTTATATAGCCTATTACATTGTTCAAAGTTTCAACCGCTAGAATCAAGTATCATCATGGACAGTCAACTCTGCCTCAATGTCTTTACACGAGAGATGGAACAACACGACAATCCCCATTTGACCTTTGAGACGCTCGTCCTGCGCCTTTTGAAACGCGTGTCTCACTCCTTCCATCTACCCTGTTCCCACGTCTTGGAAGTGTCTCGCCAAGCGCCCTATTTGATGGATCCCCATCTCCACCAGGATTTGCTTCACATTTGGACTCTCCGTTCCAAACATGCCACGTTGGATGAGCAGCATTGCGTCGAGCGTATTTTGGATCGAGACAATGTGCGCTCCTCGGATCTGATCAAGCTGGCGAGCATTTTACAGAAAATCAGCGATCCCAAAACAGTGTACGAATTCTTTGCCATGGACGGCTACCAGGGAGAGGATCCCAAGAAATATATCGACCTGTTTCGCTACGAGGCCGAAGAGGCGCGTGGGAAACACGTCCGAGCCGTCCGTCAGTTGTATCGCTCGGGGCTCGTGCAGACCCCTCACGAATGTCGATCCTTTTTGGAAAGTATTTTTGAGGGAACGTGCCCCGAATCGAGAGAAAAAAAATTTTTTAGAGAAATTTATATTATTTAAAAAATTGAGCTTTCAACTCAAGCTCTCATTTTCTTTGCTGTGTTGTAAACATCATCATTATGACTTTGAATCTTTACTAGGTGAATTGAAAAACAACATTCCCTTTTTTTCATAAACATTTCTCCTGTGACCGAGCTTTCATGTACACTCAAAACCAAGCCATGTTTAATGATAATGCCGATCAGTTTTCCAAAGAATTGGAACCTCTGCGTTTACCCTTGGAACACATCACCCCTTCCCAACGGCCCTTGAAACTCTCCCAATGGATTCATTACATTCTCCTGTCCAACCATATCAGGCTCACTATCAAGTTAACCTCCCTGATACAAAAGAATGTGGACGCAATGTCCGCACCCCACCCCTCTGACATTCAACACTGGTTGGAAGCTTTGAAACCCGAGGGAAAGATCAATTTAGTCACGGAATCCTACCTCCTCTTGTGGTTTATGTTGCATCTACGTTTCATCTATGAAAAGTTTCCAGTAAAAATGTTTGAAATTAAATTGATTGCTCTCAAAGTGGCCCATCTGAACGCTCTGGATCAAGACCGTTCCCAAGAACGTCTCTATTCTGTGGTGATCCTGGGTCTCTCGGCTATAGTGTTGGGGGGGGGGATGTTTATATAAGTTATGGAGATGAAGAGAGCGTACATTCAACAGGCATGGGCAAGGATGGATAGTCCTAAAGAGATTCTTTGGAGGGGTGAAAGTGACTGAAACACTCTCCAAGGAAGTAGACTAAAAGAAATAAAATAATTTCACTCTATACAAATTTTTTTTTTTAAATGTCTTAGTACAAATTCTTGCAAGCTTTAATTTGTATTCACATTCATACCAGTGTTGTCGAATTGACTTTTATTCTAAAGAGTCTCAACCAGTTGCAGGAAACTGCCAAAAGGCTTCCTACCTAGCCTATTGATCCCTACTAGGATGATACGTTCCAGACCCAACGATTCCAGCTCTCTCCATGACGAGCCTGGCCCACACGAAACCAATGCTTCTAGCTCTTTTCGTGGCGAGCTTTCCCCACATGAAACCCACGATTCCAGCTCCCTGAGTAGCGAGCCTTGCCCAAGCCCCGATTGCTCTATCTGTTTAAGTAGCGATGATACGGAATGGTACCTACTGAGTCAATGTCAGCACAAGTTTCATTCCAATTGTTTAAAACAATGGGTTACAAGCGGTAAAAATACATGTCCCTTTTGTCGTCGTAAATTTTATAAACGAGATAAAACGGCTATTGGATGTGGTCCATCTGAATACAGATTTCGTATTTTTGGAGATTTACTGAGCTGTGAACCCTTATGGGTGACTGAAGCCATCTCTTCCGACACGGAATCGGACCTGCATTCAGATTCTGACATGGAAAGTGTTGCTGAATCTGAAAATGAAGATGTACCCGTATTAGAGTTGTTACCCAACACAATGGTCAATTGATAACAGAGATGCTTGAATCTCTCAATAGATTCTAACATAGAAAATGGTGTTGAATCTGAAAAGGACCTGCGTTGAGAGTTGTTACCCAACACAAAGCACTCATTTATAACAGATTTGTTTAAACGTGTCACTAGACAGGTTTAAACTTGTCACTAGACACCCAAAAGAGAAGGATGTACCCTAATGGACCCTACAAATTTCCTACAACCTTATGAAAACAAACTAAGATTGCAAGCATGAAACTCTAAAACTCTGAAACTCTAAAAAAAAAATTTTTTTTTTCAATTTACCTTTATATGCAAGCTCACACTCTATTCATTTATTCTCAGCTGCTCGATTTTTTTTCTTGTCATGGCTACCCGACCCAATTGCGACTATCTCGTTTCCATCGAATGGATGCGCTACCAATCCCACACACAATGGGTTTCTTGTCGCATCTTTCTTCAAAGTCCGTTTGATAATAAGCAGGTCGAGATTCGTCCGACTCTGGGAAGCTTACAATCCTTTACCTACTCAGATGTCCTCCGAAACTTGAAGCAAGCTCCTTCCCTGTTCAGAGACCACGATGGTTGGGATCACAGTGATATCGTGCGAGTGCCTCAAGACGAGTTGGAACACTTTCTCAAGTACCATTTGGTCAAAGATTATTTGGAGAGAAACAACCACGGATGGGAGTTGGTGATTGGAGCCACCGATCTCGCCACCTACATGTATTTGGATCCCATTCTACCCGAGGTGATGCATTATGTTGGAAAAGAGCACCAAGCGGATGACATGGTTCACGAAACGATGAAACAGTTTAACTGAGAGGGACAAGTCACCCATGTGTAACCTCCTACCCACTTGGAAAAAAATTCCAAACGAATGGACCAAGTAGAAGGAAAATGTCAAAGAGAGAGAAAATGTTTAAACGTGAAGAGAAAAAATGTTTAAACGTGAAGAGAAAAAATGTGTAAGCTTGAAGCGAAAAGATAATGTGTAAGCTTGAAATGAACTATTAAAAAAAAAATTTTTTTTTAGAGAGAGTTTAATTGCTTCAGCGAGTCTTGCTACTCAAGACACTTTTATGATGATTGAAATTTACAAATCACATCGTCGTTATTACATTATTGTTCCACGAGTCATCTTTCCCACCTTTGTGGACAAGTATGTGTTATCGTGTCGAGTCGGCACTCGTCTGGAATTTTCTAGTTTACCCCTCCATTTTTTTTCTCCTGGTGTTCTCAAGTGCCAATTTGAGCGCACCGAGACTGGATTTTGGTACCTACAGAACCATCCTTTGATCACTCCCCATGTTACGGAGGAGGGCACGGTGCCCTTGGAGGCCATGCGAGACTCTATTCTACCTACCCTCGTCTCGTATTTTCCCGAATTGACCCTGACCTATCACGACACCCTCCTGGATGTGTGGCCCCACACCAACACCTTTTGGGCCCGAAAGCGATTATTCCCTCATCATTGGAAGGTGAATGCGTATCTGCAAATGAAATCGTTGAGACGGGCTGAACATCAGGACCAGAAAGTCTTTACCAGCCTCAAAGATCTGTTGTTGGGGAAAGAAGATTGGGTTCGAGCCCTGTTACCCAATGGAAGTGGTGAGCCCTAAGCAAGACACGATGAGTTCCCTGGTCATGCGCCACGAGAAGAGCACCACGCGGAATACACCTTATACGATTCATTCCCCTAAGGAGGGTCAAAAACATTTTGAACACGAGATAAAGTTTACGTGGCAAGAAAGAGATCCTCAGGTTCCCCGACCCGTGGCCGTCGTGAGACCCATGACTGTACTGCAAAGGGTGCATGTGTCACCCTCTCCCTCGAATAGACCTTCTACCACACCTCAAGTGGGAACCGTTTTGCAAAGAGTGCGTGTGTCACCCTCGAATAGACCTTCGACGACACCTCAAGAGGGAACCGTTTTGCAAAGAGTGAATGTGTCACCCTCGAATAGACTTTCTACCACACCTCAAGAGGGAAGGAGAAGATGGACCTTTACACCGGTAGTGTAACAGAAGGATTTAAAAAGTTTTTTCCACGAGTGTAAAAAATATTGTCTATCGTCCAAGTGAACAACAATAAATAAAAAAAAAATTTTAAAAATTTTTTTTTTATGTCTATGTGCTTGACTTGGATGATTTTATATTTCCAGAATTATTTTGGTGTGCTGCTGACATGTCTCTCACTACGCTTTACAAGCTTATCAATTCCTCCTCGAATATTGTCGTTCGTTGTCCCATTTGTTTTGAATCCATGACTTTTGGACAATACTATCACACACATGCTTTGAAAGAACATTTTTTAAAGAATCGTAAAGAGTGCGTTTTTTGTATGGGGTTTAAATCTTGGCCTCATGGGCAAAGAATGAAGCGTGAGAATGTGCAACATGTTGTGGAATGCTTGAAAGGTTTTGTGGCTCATAGAAAAGATGATGACCCACCCCCGGATTACGAGGACGACATCCTGTGCGATTGTATGTATTTCATCTCGACGCCCCACAACCTGTATAATCGTTGCAAAGACCCCACGTTTGTTGGATTTTACGATTCAGTCTTTGAACAACCCGACTTGTGGCCCCGTGGAGTCGAATTTAGTGAAGCCAGTGGTTTGGGAAAGGACGTTCATGGAATCATTCAACGCTACCTGTGCCAAGACTTGGATTGGTTTCACATTATGGTGAAACACGACGTCTTTCCTCACTTTTGTCAGGAAATGGAAACCATTCGTGACGAATTGGTCATTTTACCCTTCTGGTGTCTATGTGACGGATTAGAGGGTCACATACAACATCGACATATGATTCTGGCTTGTGAAAAGGAGAGCTCGTTTCAAGACATTTGGAAACATAAAATTCGTTATGATTTTCCCCACATGGGACGGGCCAAGAAATGCGTCAAAATTCGAGATGCGTTTCACTTGGCTCGGATCCTGGTGTACGTGAGCCAGCCCAAGGCCACGTGTGATGGTAGGATCCCAGACAATGTAGAAGAAGGGAAACATACCTCCCATTTCCATATCAATCGACCTATGCATCCGCATAGCATTGCCGTTTTATGCACTCTGTTTCCCGACGGGATACAAAGGTTACTCGCGGAGCAGAACGGGAGCAAAAATGTAGTGCAATGGAATACCCATGTTCAACGTATGTGAGACAAGTGGCGTCATTTGAAATGGGTAGTCCCCATTAAAGTGACGGGTTGGAAGTTTATCCGTTGCAAGATTCCCTTTGAAGGCGAAACGTATTGGACGTTGTACGGTGACAAGAAAATAAATTTCAAAGAGTCTCTTCAAGTTCTCAAGGACGAACTATACGTTTTATCCCCAAAGCAACAGAATGTCATGAATCAAATCAAGGAAATTAAAGAAAAGATGCAAAAGGAACGAGACGATTATTGGAAACCCATCGTGGCCGATTTAAAGAATGAACTGGGCGTTTTTAAAAACGAGTGGAAATCCAAAGAAAATGAGTGGAGAGCTGAAAGAAATATTTTGAAATTGGAAAGACACCTTTAAAGCCGAAAGAAATGTATTTAAGATTGAAAGAGATGTACTAAAGACTGAAAGAGATGCACTGAAGGCTGAAAGAGATGTATTGAAGACCCAAAGAGAAGTATTAAAGACCAAAAGAGATGTATTTCAAGTCGAAAAGGATAGTTTGTTGTTGGAAAATGTTGGACTGAAAAGAATGCTGATCCAGTGAACTCACCGGGTGGGGGAAAGTGGCTGTACAAGGAACCCTTCTTGGACACCCTAGGTGAAAATACCTGCAACACATGAGGACTATAAAAATATAACATGGTTTTAAAAACCTCAATGTCTGTCAAGTCGGTTTTCAGATATGTGTACATTTTATGTTAAGGACTGTAAAAATATGTCTCGGTTTTGGTACACTTTATGTTATGGACTTATGGTTTATGTATTTTTTTTATGAATACATATATCCCTTGGATGTGATGTTGAGTGGTTACTTTTCATGCATTATTACACATTTCTCTATTTGGTCTGGTGGCCAATGTGTCCCGACCCCAGATCCCTTTGAATACGTCTCATGGATCGTCGCTTGACCATGGTTCAAAATTACGCCAAATTATGTAAGGTTTACCCAAAGATTTTTACCCTACGCTCGTTACTTTCCTCGCTTTCCACAAATCGTATAAACATTTGTGCTCCACGTTTAAAATTGGATCTTGGGGGGGAAGGGTGAGCAGCTTCCCGTATGCCATTTCCTTTTGCACACAGGGGCCCCAGTGCCTTTACCTTTATACCATACACCTATGGCAATCACTGTAAAATAGGAAACGCCTCTCGTTTTACAGTCATTACCATAGGCTCCATACAGTCGGTCGAATAAACGGTTGAGCACCGTGACCCTTTCCAAAAATGATTGAACATGGAAAATGACCTTTTTTGAAAGAATCCTCGGTTGTATTTGTCAGAATCTTGTCCCCTACGTTGTTTTTCAGGTTCCATGACTCTTTTTTGTAGAATCCCCTTTCCACCCCGTTGTGTTTCAGGTCCAACATGATACGACTCTTTTTTGAAAGCACCCTTTTTCTCCTACCCTCCCGTTGTGTTTCAGGTCACCTTAGGATGGTTCTTTTTCACCTCGTGGTGTTTCAAGTCGACCTTAGGATTGCTCTTTTGGTATGAATTTTGTCCCTTCCCCTCTTTTTTGTACCCTCCTGTTGCATTTTCAGCTCAAACCCAAGTATGAAGCAAAGTCTGTCTCAAGTCGAAATTCACCTTACGATTGCTCTTTTGGTATGAATTTTGTACCCTCATGTTGCATTTTATGCTCAAATCAAAGTCTGTCCGAAAGTCTAAAGTACGTTCTACTACAAATGAACAAACAAATTTTTTCAAATTCCTCCGAAAAATATTTTGGAGAGACGCGAGAAAAAATTTTCAACCCAGACGAAGGATGAAAAGGGAGGGGGTGAGCTACAAATGAAATGGAGACCTGTCAGGGGGAAAGGAAATGGAGGCGTTTCAGGGGGGCAAATGAAAGGGAGACAGGTGAAGCGGAGGGTGAAAGCAGCGACCCATGAAATGGAGGCATTGCAACGTTCCCAGGAGAATTATTCCAGGGGCCCCGGTGCTTTGACCGCTCTACCATACACCTATGGCAATCACTCTAAAATACGAAGCGCCTCTCGTTTTACAGTCCTTACCATAGGTTCCATACAGTCGGTCGAAAAAATAGTCGAGCACCGTGACCCTTTCAAAAAATGATTGAAAATGGAAAACGACCTTTTCGGAAAGGGCTCTTTTGGTCAGAATCGTGTCCCCTATGGTGTGTTTATCGAAAAAAAATTTCAAATTCCCTTGAAAAAAAAGATGTTGGATGGGGCGCGAGAAAAAAAAAGTTTCATCTTAGACGAAGGATGAAAATGGAGGGGGTGAGCCACAAATGAAATGGAGACTTGTCACGCTGGGTGAAAGCAACGACCCATGTAATGAAGGTAGGTCAGGGAGGGTAAATGAAAGGGAGACAATTCAAGCTGGGGGAAAGCAGTGACCTATGAAGTGTAGGCATTACAACGTTGGTATATCGAGAAAAGACAGAGAATCATTCCAATAGGGGTGTTGTTAGAACATTGGAGGCGAGCCATCTCACAACGTTGCCATCTTGGCGTGTCACGGAGGGGGTAGGTGAGTTTAAATGGTTTAGTGTCTAATGTATCTTTCGTTTGAGTAAAAGTTTTCAAAGAGAGGCCCTCCAACGTTGGCACCTTCCTTCACCCAAAAAAAGTGGGACCGAGTCGACTCTTGTGTCGACTCGGTCCCCCTTTTTTAGGTCCAGTTCAATAGGTAGAGTTTAATATTTCAATGTTCAATATGTACAGTTCAATGTTCTACATTTACTCCACTAAATCAGCCATTTGTTTCTGACATTCGGCCTGCAGCTTGTTGAAATGCTGTAGATAACGCGCAAACCGGTAAGATTTGACCATGGTGCACTCGGAAATGTCATAATTTTCGTGCACCTCATCGTGCAGGTGATCGGGTAGCGTACGGTCATGGAGATCCTGGAACTTTGGCAGCGTCTCCAAGCTGATGGTAAACAACCCCAGCTGCTCAAAGAGTTTGCGCTGGTCGGTTCCCTTGACCACGATGAGGCCTCGATTGCCTTGCGCCAGCTGACCAAATTTGCCCCTGACGCAAAAGCTGAGGTATTCGAGGGGCACGGATCCAGGCAGGTGGTTTTTGAGACGGAGACTTTCGTTGATATACCGATTGTCCCGGTCATCTTTCGAGGTGGTGATCAAATTGGAATGATCCCCGGTGATGCACATGACTTGTGGATCCTCCGAAATGCTGGCAATGGAGACTTCGATGGGGACAGGCTTACCCCCACGATGAAACACGTTGGCATGAGCAAAAAAGGCTAGATGAGACATGTTGCATTTGAGAAGGAATGATTCTGCTGGCTAGAGGCTGGCGTTATATAGGCTCGAGGAGCGTGACGTCCACTGGCATCCCATATTCAAAGGCCTTGCGATGCGAGCGTTCCACGTGGGGTTCCAACGCCCGTTTCCAAGCTGGGGGCATGACCAGGCGCCAAGGAAGGCGGTCGTCTCGATGCATTTCCCAATCATCCAACCACGTTAATAGTCTCACGTACACATCCGCTAGGCGCGTGCAGTTTGTGAGATTCAACGTATAGGCCTCCTTATTGTGAGGTTGATGGGCTTCCCAAACTCGGCGAGACGGGGGACGACCCAGTTGAAAGAATCTCAACTAGACGCCTGGATCCCACGTGAAATCCAAATGACTGGTAAACACGACCACGGTCTTTCCAAACGACCGAGGCACGTGCACCCCGAAATTGGGTTCAAAGAGGATGGTGTAAGGATAGTCGTGCTCATAATACGTGACTCGATCGGGCCAGCGACCCAAATTGCCAAACACGATCGTTGTGCGATGTCGACACTGGTCCAATAAATGTTGGATCATTCTGACACAAAGAGAAAAAGACTTGCTTTTTTAAGAAATAATACTTTTTGCTTGCAACGGGTCCAATAAATGTTGTATCATTCGGACACAAAGAAGGAGACTTGTTTTTTAAAAAATAATACTTTTTGTTTGCAACGGGTCCAATAAATGTTGTATCATTCGGACACAAAGAAGGAAGACTTGTGTTTTTAAAAAAATAATCATTTTTTTATTGATCATCAGTCATACTCTACAAGACAGATTCAGAGGTTGCATGGCTTTAAATCCAACAGAGGGTCGAATACAAGGGGAGAGTTTGGGCATTGACAAGTCCAGGGGCTCTATCGCCATATCGTGTTCCAAAAAGTCTCCAGGAAGGTGATGAGTTCATGTTTTCATCAAAGAGCGAGGGCACCAGGTGGAGCACCGAGGGTTCGGCGTCCACAGAAGGAGTTAGGAGTTGGTCGAGCCAAGCAGCTTCGGGCTCTGGCACGGGGTCTGGAGAGATGAGCTCAGGTTCTGGAATCGGCTCAGGTTCTGGAACTGCACAGGTAGTGGATAGAGGCTCAGGTTCTGGAATCTCACAGGTGGCGGAGAGAGGAGCTGAGGTTCTGGAATCTGCACAGGTTGAGGATAGAGTAGCTCAGGTTGTGGAATATGCACAGGCTGGGGATAGAGTAGCTCAGATTGTGGAATCTGCACAGGCTGGGGATAGAGTAGCTCAGGTTGTGGAATCTGCACAGGCCCAGGTCTCTGGATGCATCCTCGTTTCTTGGAGGGGCGCGTCTCCTCCCCAGATCGCTTCAGTCCAAGCACTGGGTCGGAGGCGGTAGCTTGTAGGCGGTTTGATCCAACGTTTTTTTTCTTCGAAAATCTCCCAGGTGAAATCCCTTCTGAAGGAGCTGAGGGAGCAGGGATTCGGGATCAGGTCCAGACCAAAAACGGTTTTTTGAACCGTCAACAGCAAATAGTGGGTTCCCGCCGGGATCGGATAGGCCGTGTGCGGCTCCAAGATGGTCCGATGGTAGAGCATTTGGTCGTAGGGCTCGAAACTCTTCTCGTTCACGTTGGGTCGGGCTGACACTGGAGACTGGAAGGGGCAGTTCGTAGAGCAGCAGGGGCACGTGCGTCGTTTGAATGAAATGCACCTCTCCGGGGTGCACCGTTCTCAACCCAAAGGTAAAGTCTTTTTTCACAAAAAACATGTTGCCATAGATGTAGACCATCCTCTTGTCGGTATTTTGCAGCAACGATCTGGATTTTTCAAAGGCTTTTGGACACTTTTTCCCACAGGATCGCGTTGGGTCGAAATTCGTTGACGTGCTTGGCTTCAGCACGGCCCGCTTGAAATTGTCCATCACGTCTTTTGGTGGTACCACGGATCTTGACGAAATAAGGTAAACACGCGTTTGGCGTGAGGCTCCTGGTAGAGGATGCCCGCTCGCACCTGGCCCTGTTGAGCGGCATATTCCACTACATCGGGTTTCTCGGGCAGCGTCACGGGCACCACGGTGAGGAAGTGCTCGGGAAGGCATCCATGCTGCGACTGACGAGAAGCGTCGACCCGCGTCCTCCTTTTATAGACGTGTCAGGCCGGATGCGAGTGAAAAATGGGGGGTTGAGAGGTTGGTGGAGAATGGCACACATGCTTGCACGGCAATCCAACGATGACATTGCGTCTGGTGGCAAAAGGGACATTGCCTCGTGCATGGGATTTGAAGAGCATGACGGGATGCGTTTGAAAGGACTGAAAGCGCTCCATTTGCTTGAAGTCTTTAAAGTCTTGCTTGGAACGAGAGTCGGTCACACAGAGGGTGCCGACATTGAGATAATGCAAAGAGTTGAACACTTCATGCGCCCCGACGCGATCCGAAGCATACGAGACGACCCGTTGGTGAGCGTGAAACCATGGTCTCGGAGACACAACACGGCCAGACCGTGCGTATGGAAAAGACTTGAGCGTGGTGCTGGGAAATCGATAAGCATAAGGAGGGCGTCGTCGAGACGAGGAGAAACGACTCCGTCGTCGAGGGTCTTGGGGAGAGTTTAGTTTTGGGGCTCATGAGAAGACTCAGGGTGTGAAGGAGAAGCCATGGAGGGCAAAGGGAACCAGGGGTGGATAACAGGCTCAACACATCGTCCGTGTCGGTCATGTTGAAAAAGAGAAGCTGCAAATTATTTGCTCTTGAAATGTAATCTGCAAAGTGTTTGCTCTTAAACTATCTCAAATTTCTTAAAAATTAAAAAAAATTTTTTTTTTAAAGATAAATTTATTTTTGTCTAGCTAGAGTTGTTCTCTTCGAGTGCTGCGTGTATTACAACTCCGTGCTCTTTAAAAGTTTAAAAGCTTTCTACCACCCCCTCATTTCATTTACTCGTCTAGTGTAGGGTGCTTTGAAATTTTGTTTCTTTTCAATCTATCGTGTCCGACCATGTCTGTTGTTTCGGATGCATGCTATTGTGAACAGATTGTTTAGTGTGTTCTCGGGGAGAAGAGCCCCTCATGATTGTGTGATTCACGTTTTATTGGAATCGATGGTGTTTCAAGAACGAGTGATGCACGGTGAACCCACCGAAGCACGATTGAAACAAATTTTAGAGATTGGACAACACTATTTACCCGGCCATGCATTGGACGGACGAAAATAGTAAACGTTGGCAAAGGATGTATGACGTGATCCAGAGTGGGTTTCCCAAACCCTCTGTCGAAGCAAATAAAGTTTAAAAAGATTTTTTCAGACGCACACAAAGTTTGAAATATCTGTCAGCGCACAAAAATTTGAATATCTTTCAGAAGCACGTAAAATTTGAAATATCTTTCAGA
>BMAO01028625.1:79891-104113 GCA_019973975.1 Trichonephila clavata | reverse complement strand
ACAAGATAAAAAGAAAACATTGGTCATGATAAAAAATAAAGTACAATTTGATGAATATTTTAAATATTCAGATAACAGTATCAAAGTTATATGTATTTAATACATAAAATAAAAAAAAATGAGTTGAAAATCATGGAAAAAGTCTCACAAACTTATATTATCATTAATAACAAAGTGGGAAACCCTTATTTTGAAAATATTAACAAACAATGAAACCAACCAGAACACATGTCACACACAAACATCTTTTTACAAATTGGTACAAAGTGAAAAAAAATTAAGCATCAATTCATGATTTAATGAAAAAAAATACACAGTCAGATGAATACTTTACATTGAATAAGATAAATAATTATCAAAATAAAAACAATGAATATAAGAAATCAAATAATCGAACAGATGAATGATTTCTTTGAACATGTCCAGTCCAAACTTGAAATCATCTGACATTTCCTTCTTTGTGTTTTAAGCAGTGAAGCCATATTCCTGCCAAGTCTTGATGAATGCTTTCCATCATTTCTGCAGTTTGAATTTCCTAAGCCATAAAAAATTAAATTATGTCATTCATATAAATTAAAGAGTAGACAAGCCAACATAACACATTAATCTTAAAAGCAAACAAAGCACCTCATCAGATCTGTTTATTGATGTTGCACTTTAAAGTGACAGAAACTATATTTAAGCTCTCTAGCACTTCAAGCTCCACATTTCCATACAACATCAACGTGAAGACTTCGGCCCTCAACATATTTAACACACTTCCTTCAAAAGATGATTGGTGTTAATAAAATATACAAAATTTATTTTTTCAAAAAAAAAAGTTTAAGTTGAAATAAAATACAAGGAATAACCCTATGAGCAAGAAATTCGGTGAGAATATTCAATGGAGGCAGAGAGATCGAATGAGCTAGGTTTGAGTGGATTGAGGGCTCAGGTGTCGAGCTATAGGCAAAATACTGTTCGGGGGGGGGGGCACCTAGGGGTGTTGTGTCCTTGTACTTCTTAACCAAACAGGTAGTATTATTGATCTCCCTAGTATCAACCCCAGATCATCCAATAAATGGCACCATAGGACTAGCATAGGGATTGATATTTTAGTGTGTTAGCCCTCCCCTGCTCAAACAGGTCATCATTAGTAAAAAAACTATAAAGGGAGGGGGGCAAGCCAAGTCGATCGACACCACGCATGCGCTCATTGGGTCAAACACATCATAGTGTGCGCTTCCCCGGTTTCCTGCTACGCATTTCCGTCCCTTTTCACGAAAATCACTACCACAAATATCTAGCAACTGAGAGGAAAGATGTTACACATCAAAAGCTTTTTATTATAATAAGTAGAGACCAATTATGCAGCAATTTCATGTAGCTGAACATTAGTAAAAGTAATAAATCTAGACACATAGTAGTACATAGAGAAATAAAAATTGAATTTACTACAATATACTAAACATAATTCAAACAAATGTAAAAATTACTCCTAATTCTCAACAACTTGTTGAGAAGATTCTCATTAAGCTTTATTTTTTTATGAAACAAAAGGAAATGTCCAAGTGCAATCTTGATTCAATTCTTTTTTTACTTTCCAACAGCAAAAAGGCTGTCAAATCTTCCAACAACTAAGAGTAAATCATCACCTCTTATTAAGTTAATCTTCTAATATAGAACTCAACAATTAAGAGAGAAAAAATTAGTAATTTTATAATAAATAAAATAGCATTTAAAATTATAATGTGCATGCAAAACCCTCATATATAGAGATTTAAACTTATTTCTTTTATATACATTGAAGATGAAGAAACTTCTTGAGTTTGAGGGCATATTTCTTAGCTGCCCTACCAAATCTAGCTAACTTGATTGCACAAACTACATACTCTTTTAAAAAAATTCTTTATGGATGAAAATAAACTAACACTTTACTTCTTTAAAATTATGACTTTAAATTTACTAGCTTTCATGGCCCAACGTTGCACGGGCTTTCTCTACTTTTATAAATTTTCCGTTCGCTTCACAAAATCAGCATGACCAATATTCTTTTTCGAAATTACTTTGGCTTCTATATTTTTTCCCCTCCGCTAAGCCCGGCATTGCACGGGCTTTTACCGAGTGTATAACTTAATCCCCATGAGAAGTTCCTCTTTCCCTCATGATCGCCATAACTTCTGTGTGGGTGTGTGTACACGTATGATGTGAGTGCATGGCCCGACATCGCTCGGGCTTTCCCGTTTAACATTTTCCCTTCCCTTCAATAAATCAGCACTTCCTATATTCTTTTTCGAAATTAGTTTGACTTCCTTATTCCCCCCCCCCCCCCGCCTCGCTTACCCAGCATTGCACGGGTTTTTACCGAGTGAATTACTTTAATCACCACCCGGAATATCTGTTTCCCTCATGACGACAACACTTCTGTGAGTGTGTACGCATGCAATGTGAGTGATTTCCGTAACAATGTCATTAAATTTCCCATTCTCGAAATTTGTTAACTTTTCGTTGTGAGACGGGTTCATTCCTTTCCATTTAACCGCGGCGTTGCATGAACATATTCGAATGCATAACATATTGCCCATGGAAATTCCCCTTCCTTTATCGAAGTCCCTGGTAAATGTGTGATTTATATACATTAATGTCATATATTACAATTCCCTTATTGGAAAAAAATATCTTCCAGATCTTACTGATGTCAAACAGGTTCCTTTCTCTCTCTCTACAGCATGGTGTTACAGTGGCTTTTTTTGAGTGTAGAACTATTTTCCCCCTTACTCTCCTCAGATATAAGATTTATCTCAATTTTCTATACTGACTTGAAAACACAATATTGCTTTAGTAAAAAAATAATAAATTTAAACAATAAAAAAAACTTTTCTGATGCTTGATTTAAAAAAAAATCATTTTTTTATAATAGATAGTTTTTAGAATCTAAAATAATAAAATAATTTTCAGGTTTCATTAATCAATCAATCGTTACTTACAGTTAGCTTAAAAAGTGTCTCTAGAACGTATTTTTATCCTAAATAATAGGCGATATACTTTTTATTAACAAATAATTAATTTAATAATAATAATAGAAACATTCCTTTGATTTTAAAAAATATATTAATTTAAATCCATTATCAATAAATACTGATAAAAAAATTCTACAGATAGCTCTGAAACGTTTGGATGTTTGATTAAACATATGTAGTTAAAAATCCACTTTTGGGGGAAAACCTAGTTTATATGCTAACATTCACTGAAAAAAACATTAAAAAAAAAATAATATATTTTGATAAAAACATTTATTTTTTAATTTTAATTTTATAGTTTTTCATTCCACTCTGCGTTAATTAAATTATTTAAACACGTATCTGGAAAAAAGTATATTATACAAAACTAATAAATATATATAAATATTTTCTAATAAAATTGATTAAAATGCTCATTTAGCAATTAATGTGACATACCATTTGCTTAATAATGGCAGCACTGAAAATGAAGTAAATTTCAGATCAGTGGGGATGCAGCAAGTGAATTCAATCATTGAAGAAGAGAGAATTAATTTACGTGGGAAATAAATAAGCAGAAATGAACAAAATCGAATTCTCTAGATTCGAACCCAGGCATATGAATTAGACACTTTGCGGCCTGACGGAAGCGACGCGCTATCCTACTACACCACACTGACCCGTAGCAGAAAGTGAAAATAGGCAATAATAATGAATGGGGAGGTTCAAATTGAAATTAATTTTTAATTGAGGGGATCCACATATTCACATAACGATTGAAGATTACATTTAAATATTATTGCAAAAATTTATTGATTTTTGATATTTTAATAAAAAGCAATAATAATAAGAATATATAATATGAACATAGCTTTTTTTTCCTAGGAATTTATGCCTATTTAACTGACTATTTCAAAAAAAAAAATTTAAAATGGGCAAATTTTCGTATTTTATTATGAATTATATGTCAAAAAAAGAAATATACATTAGCATTATTTAAAGTAAACTATAAGTTTTATCGAAAGAGAACAAAAATTTCGATACTGATAAATATTTAAATGAATCTCAGAAATGCATTGAATGCATTTTATCACTTAATCTGACTAATAGTTATTAATTTTGAAAATTATATAAAGAAAAATTGACAAAAAATAACTTTTTCACTCGCATTTTTTTTTTTTTACTCACCAAAGTTACTGATTTCCCCTTGTTTAAGGCAGAACTTTTTAGTGTAACCCTTGAGTTAGATGCGGTCGACGGTGAAACAGGTCAAAAGTCTTTGGCGCAAACTAATTTTCGACGCCAATGTTTGGCTAAATGTAAAATCGCGTATTTTTAATTATTTAAAAAACATTACCTTCATTTTAGGGCATAATTTTTAACGTTAATGCTCTCAAACTTCACAAACTATTTGCAAAAATAAGTACTTTGAAATAAAAAATTTACAAAAACTACTGTTTAAGTTATTTCTCAGAAAAACAGCAGTTTACGAAAGTCACAAAATGTTTTTTTTTAAATCCGTAATTTGAAGCAATTTTTTCATCTTCGTATATTTATGGATAATATTGCTTTACACATGGAAAAAAGGTTTTGTGCAATTACTTTATAAATGACGAAGTTATTCAATGTGTAGTAAAAATTGGGACACTTTTTTAAAAATTCTTTAAAAAAAAAGTTTTGGGAATTTTATTTTTTAAATGAATGGATCAAAAGAGATAAAGGCTTGAAATTAATTAGTGTAGAATATTGATTTAATAACACGAAAAATAATTCATACGCAACAATTTAGAATAATTTTCATAAAAACGCATCAGTTTCAACATTTTTTAAAAAATTCGTAGAAAATAGTAAATATCATTATTTTGCAAAAAAAAAAAAATTATACCGTATTGTGGCGAAATAAATGATCTTTCCGATTCTGTAATTATTTTTTGTCTGATTTCAACACCGAAAATTGGATGCAATTTTAAATGGTGGAAACGCCAGATCACCGCTCGGCCAAAACGGAAAGGAAGTTCTGCCAAGTAAACAACCGGCAGGAGTAAAACAATTAGGCGTTTTAAGGTTTTTAATTAATATCTTTTCAACTAATTACAATATCGGAATATAAATGGCAATACGGCTTCCCCGGAAAATTCCTGATCTTTTGGTACCTTCCGTGAATTTCTGCGTGATACGGTTCGTGAGAAGATAGACGCACATACATACATACATAGATAGATACGTTTGTTTACCTTCGAATTTTAATAGTGTAGACTAGCTTTCATGGCCCGGCGTTGCACGGGCTTTTACCGAGGGTATAACTTATCCCATGTTAATTTCCTTCTTTCTTTCTGATGCCTTCACTTTTATGTGGGTGTAACACGTACGATGTGAGTGCCCGCCTCTTGAGTGCGTATCATGTCTTTCTCGTTTAATATTTTCCCTTCTCTTCACAAAATCAGCACATCCAATAATATTTTTCGAAATTACTTTGACTTCTTTGTTTCTTTCCTCTCCCCAGGCCCGGCGTTGCACGGGCTTTTACCGAGTGAATAACTTATATATATATAATCCCAGGGGAATTTCCTTTTTCCCTCATGTCGATAGCACTTATGTGTGTGTATGCGCGCGTTGTCAGTAATTTCTTTAACTATGTCATTAAAACTCCCTTTTTCGAAATTTGTTCTTGTGTTGGTGTGGTAATTAGGAGAGAAGGGTGAAAGCTCAGGTGTCGTCCTCGTCACTTGACCATGGTTGAAATTTCAATGTCCATCGCCAAAAACCCTCGAGTAGGTGAACAGTGCGACTTTAAAAATCACTCACTCACTTTTAAATTCTTTCGTTGCAATTTTTAGCCCCCCGAAATGAAAACGTAGATTTCTTAAAAATAAATGTATGTTGAAAAAAGACAGAAAAGTTGAAATTTTTCAAATTACAAAATTTCACTACTACTTTAAATCTTGAAGAAAAATTCAGAGGATTTTTTGAAATGTTCGACACACGGGAAAAAAGTTTCATGCAATTATCTTTTTCAATGAAGAAATTATTAAATGATTAATTTAAGTATTTTGAGTGTTTTATTATAATTCGTTCAAAAACTGAAACGTAACATTGACCTTCACTAATTCTACCGCGCATGCGCAAAAAACTCAAAAAATCTTCCAGTGTTTTTTTAAAACTTTTTATGATCGCAAAAACGGTACTTTACGAAAATGACAAAAAAAATTTTAAATCCGTAATTTTTAAGCAATTTTTCAATCTTCGTACAGATTACAGATGATATTTTTTTACACACGAAAAAAAGTTTCGTGCGATAATTTTAATAAATAACGAAGTTATTCAACGTTGAGTAAAATTTGGTCTAATATTTAAAAAACCGCAGAAAAAAGTTTTGGTCATTTTATTTTTTAAATGAATGGATCTAAAAGAGAAAGGCTTGAAGTTACTTAGCGTAGAATATCGATTTAATAACACGAAAATAAATTCATACGCAACGATTTAGAAATAATGTTCATAAAAACTCATAAAACTATTCTGATGCTTGATTTAAAAAAAATCATTTATTTTATAATAGATAGTTTTTAGGAATCTAAAATAATAAAATAATTTTCAGGTTTTCATTAATCAATCAATCGTTACTTACAGTTAGCTTAAAAATGTCTCTAGAACGTATTTTTATCCTAAATAATAGGCGATATACTTTTTATTAACAAATAATTAATTTAATAATAAAAACATTCCTTTGATTTAAAAAAAAATATATTAATTTAAATCCATTATCAATAAATACTAATAAAAAAAATTCTACAGATAATTCTTGAAACGTTTGGGTGTTTGATTAAACATATGTAAGTGTTAAAAATCCACTTTTGGGGAAAACCTAGTTATATGCTAACATACACTGAAAAAAATATTCAAAAAAAAAATAATACTATTTGATAAAAACATTTAATTTTTTTAATTTTAATTTTATAGTTTTTCATTCCCCTCTGTGTTAATTAAATTATTTAAACACGTATCTGCAAAAAAAAGTATATTATAAAAAACTAACTTATTAATTATTTTCAAATGAAATTGATTAAAATTGCTCATTTAGCAATTAATTGTGACATACCATTTGCTTACATAATGGCAGCACTGAAAATGAAGTAAATTTCAGATCAATGGGGATGCAGCAAGTGAATTCAATCATTGAAGAAGTTATTCAATAAAAAGGAAAAATTGAGACTACTTTTTAAAAATTCTTTAAAAAAAAGTTTTGGGAATTTTATTTTTAAATGAATGGATCTAAAAGAGAAAGGCTTGAAGTTAATTAGTGTAGAATATCGATTTAATTACACGAAAAGTAATGTGTGGCGACGCAATGTCCAGTAGGAGAAAAAATTTAAGACAAGTATGAAAAGAGCGACCGGCGGGTTTCTGCGAGGCGTACACCCTCCTTTGCATTGACCACGCATGGCAGTGCTGCAGTTATAGTCTTGAGTGTAGCGGGAGCTCTGAGCACTCCGCCACAAGACAGTTAACCAATGTTTGGCTAAATGTAAAATCGCGTATTTTAAATTATTTTAAAAATCATTACCTTCATTTTAAGGGCGTAATTTTTACGTTAATGCTCTCAAACATCACCAACTATTTGCAAAAATAACGTAATTTGAAATAAAAAATGTACAAATTACTACTTTTTAATTTATTTCTCAAAAAACATAAGTTTACGAAATCACAATTTTTTTTTTAAATCCGTAATTTTGAAGCAATTTTTTCAATCTTCGTATATCTTACGGATAATATTACTGTACACACGGAAAAAAGGTTGTGTGAGATTATCTTCATAAATGACGAAGTTATTCAATGTGAAGTAAAATTAAGACTACTTTTTAAAAATTCTTTAAAAAAAAGTTTTGGGAATTTTATTTTTTAATGAATGGATCTAAAAGAGAAAGGCTTGAAGTTAATTAGTGTAGAATATCGATTTAATAACACGAAAAGTAATTCATACCCAACGATTTAGAAATAATTTTCATAAAAACGCATCAGTTTTAACACTATTTTAAAAAATTAGGAAAAAAAATAGAAAATATCGTTATTTTACAAAAAAAATTATACCGTGTCGTGGCGAAATAAATGATCTTTCCGATTCTGTAATTATTTTTTGTCTCATTTCGACACCGAAAATTAGATGACAATTTTAATATGGTGGAAAACGTAAGATTACCGCTCGGCCGAAACGGAAGGGAAGTGCCGCCAAGTAAACAACCGGCAGGAGTAAAACAAGTAGGCGTTTTAAGGTTTTTAATTAATATCTTTTTAACTAATTACAATATCGAAATATAAATGGGCAATACGGCTTCCCCGGAAAATTCCCGATCTTTTGGTACCTTCCGCGACTTTCTGCGTGGTGCTGCTCGTGAGAAGATAGACGCACATACATAGATAGATAGATACGTTTGTTTACCTTCAAATTTTAGTAGTGTAAGATACTTAAATTTTTAAAATTATTTCTATAGAAAAATAATAAATATGTCAAGATAGGAGTAAATAGCTCAGGAGATATTTAATAAAAACTGTCTTTTTGCTTGGGAACTAAACATTGGGGGGTTTGCATCAGATTAACCACCTGAACAGAACATCTGCTCATGCACCTCAGTGCCCAAGGTCACAAAAACTGAGATGGGTACAGGCCTTGGCCCTCCTGCCACTTAGTTTAGTTTATTTATATGGGCAATAGATATTTTTGCATTGATCAGGGTTTGCGGATTTTATACTATCAGTTTCAAAGAACAAAACAGTGCTTCTAGAATAATGAAATTTATAATAGAAAAACAATCCTTAAAATACAGCAAAATTTGCACAATAAATTACAGAAGATTCTCAATCTTCTCCAATACTAGACACAATTATCAGAGCCTAAAAATACAAGTATGTAACATTAAAGTTTATGCGCAAAAAACCACTAACAAGTGAACTCTTCAACAGCTGAAGTTTTTCTGACTTAGTTTCGGAAGGTGAATGCTATTTATAGTTTGTGTGGCTACCTTTCAGCACTTTCTCGTAAAATCTGCTTACTTCATAGATTGTGATTTCTCCAGTAATGTCTAGAAGCATCTATATGGTCATATTACCAAAAATGATGCCAACTTAGCTGTACCACCAAGTTTCTATTGAAATGCTATTATAATGTAAGGGATGGTGTTGCTTGTGAAACTCAATTTTTATCATAAAATAAATATAACAGAAAGTAATATAAACACATTAAGTATCCAAATATAAATTATTTACACTACTTTAAGACAAAGTTTGTAACAATATATAAGCTTATTAAGATGGGCAGATCCTCTTCCAATTTTTGTCTAACAAAATCATGAAACACAGAAAAACTTTTAATGTAAGATACAAAAAGATCATTGTCTTCTTTTATTGACATAAAAAAAATATAAAAACTATTTACAAATAAAAAAGGATCCTAATTTTAACTATTTGTTGATATGATTCAAAATTTGTTCATACTTAGAAAATAATATAAATATTGCATGAAAATTAGAAAAATATAATTAGTATGTTTAATCAACATATGTTCTTTTAGATTTGGATAAGGGGAAAGATAAATAACAAATTGTCAGCGGAAAATAAGACAAAATTTATACAACATAAATGAAAACAGACACAAAAATGAGCAATGCTCAAAAAAGCACTCTTGATTCTCACCTTTTTCCAGTTTGAGAATCATAAACTGTGATATTCTTTGCATATTTAGAGCTCCAAATCTCATAACCATCTTTGTACTCAGCAAACACTTTGCCATTAATTATCTGAAAGAGAAAGAAAATAACTAAAATAGCTGCAGAAAATCATTGCATGGTGAATGAAAATGCCAATTGAAACTTTAATAAAAAATGAAACATTTTGATGACCTCTTTTCCAATGGTTTTATTAAGCAAGTGTGCATAAATATATTATCTATTTGATATAGAATCAGAAATTGAATGTTCAGCAAATGTCAATAATATTTTTATGTACTGATCACATTATCCTCTTGATTTTATTTGTAGAAAATTGCAAAATATGCTAGAAAGAATATGTAAACAGAACTAAATATTTAAAAATGACCTTAAATCCAAATAAAAGTATAAAAAAATGAGTCATAAAACAAAAGAATTCACATGTTTCTTAATATTATATTGGCTAGTTTTTCCACTACTATGGCTAATAAATCAATATTTAGAGCTTTTTTTTCACAGAACAAAAAACACTTCTTTAAATTTTCTTTCTAGAAGAATAAAAGCATGTGTCTTCTCTACATCCCTTACAACTCCCAAAGGAAATATTCCCATACCTTAGGTTCACTTTTCAGTCTGGGTAAAATATCATTCATATCTCGCACCAAAGCTTTTGACTGCAAGTTAAAAAGTTCATCATTTTTGCTTATATTTTCACACAACACATTCTTGTTATCTTGCAGTTTGGTGGAAGCTCTACTACACGGTTTTAACTAAAAAAAGAGAAAAATGAAGAGTTATATGACAAATGGAAATGAATTCAAACTACAACATATTCTTAAATATTTCAAATATTTTTATTAAGCTTCATATAATAAATAAAAGTAAATATACTTTCAACTGCATGAATATAAATTAAAGTACAAGCATAATTAGAAAAAAATATCACTATAAAACTTTATAGCATTTCAATAATTTCATGTAATTGACTTTTTTGTACAATCTCTTATTTCATTTAATGAAACTCAGGTTTTTCTTTAATATGTATCTTAAAGAGATTTTAAAGAACAATAATTACAATAAGGATTTCACATATATTTTAACAAACTTTTTAACCTTCACAATAAAATATGATCCTAATTGAATGTCCACAGTTCATTCACAGTTATTTAGATTTAATGGGGGGAGGGGGGGGAGTAATTTTTAGTAATTTTTCATTAAAAAAACATCTTACAATGAATATATTAAGGAAAAATTCCATACCAATCAAAGAAATACTATTTGTTTTAAATCTAATTTGCTTTGTTAATTTAAATGTAAAAAAACCCTTTCCTGTACAATATCTTACTTTTGTATATTTTAAGTACTAATTTCAGCAAAAACATTAAGGACCCCAACTGTATTTTATTTCATAACTAGTCAAAAGATTTTAAAAACAAGAAAGCAAAAGTTAGATTAGAAACAATATCAGATACAAAGCGTTAATCATAAATTCTTAAAAGAAATTTTTTTTAAAAAATTAATTAAGTTTATAATAATAATAAAAAAAAGTCTTTACCGACTCCCCAACTCTGTTAAGTGGAGAAAAACCTGAAGTCATAGGTGAAAGATTTTCCTTTCCAGTTATTTTCGTAGAACTGATTAAATCTGCCTTTACTCTGAAAAAAGAAAGTATTATTAGAAACAAATATTAAAGATGTATATTTTTTAAAACACAAATCTTAATTGACATGTATTTGAAATTCAATAAACAAAAACATATTTAAATTTAATTTTTTTCCATGCCTGGAGGGAAAGAATGAAAAACACTCAATAACTTTTTCAGAATTAAAAGATATTTGAAATAAGAAAGAATTTTCCAAACATGTTTTTATTTTATGTTATATTATTTTTTTACAATAAATAATTTTACATACTCGCCACATATCAGTGGATAGACTGATTCTCCAATTATATTTAGTGAGTCGAGATGATTCACTATTTTTTCACAATTATCTTTCATCTAAAAAAATTAAATATTTTCATGAAACAAGTTAATAAACACAAGAATATCTACATTAACTGAATATGAGAATACATGCAAATACTGTCACAGAAAATGTCAGTTTAAAAAAGAACTTACAATTTGAAATTCTTCCCACATAGGCTTCAAATCTTTATCCACACATTCTACATTTGATACAACACAATTCTTTCCATGTTTATCAATTATTGAGATCGTCTTTCCTTCTTTTTTAACACTTCCACCTTAAAGAAAAACATAATTTTTTTTACACACAAAATTTTCTTCAAAATTTATTTATATTATATCTAATTAATAATAATAATAGAAACCAGTGGATTTAAGGGGATTGCTGATGTTTTTTAAAAGAATTTCCATATGATTTAAAAGTTTTATTCTTAAAAATATTTGACATAAAAATTACTTTTATTTAATTACATTAATAGAGAATAATAAATTGTATTTCTAATTCTGAGTCTTTCAGATTCCTACTCGATTCAGAAATACGGTCACTTGCAGATTTTAAATTATACACACAATTTTAATTTTTAAAAATAAATTAATATTTCAAAAATATTAACTTTAATCACACACAGACTTCCAATTTTTGATAATAAATACAAAATTAGATGGGTAAAAAGTCAGGTTTGGGCCAATATTTGAATAGTAACAGCCTTGTCTTGGACCAGCAAACTGTAATATAATGAAAACGTTTCAAGACAAATAAAAGAATTTTAAAAGGATAATTCAAGTTAATACATGAAATTTTATTTTACTATTATATTTGAATACTTGAATTTATTTACAAAATATTTTTTTCCCCTTTGTTTATTATGCTAATACAAAAAAGAGCTAAGAGTTATATTACATCAACATAATTTGTGAAGCATTTCTAATATACTTGGATCATATAGAATTATTAACATTTAATTCTGTTATACACATATTTAGCTTCATTTTTAAAATCTCTATTTCCAAAGATTTTTCAAGTGAAAGAAAATTAAATCAAGGCTGAAAATTAAAGCTATCTTTTTCCTGCTATAAGCAATCAAAGGAAATAACCAACCTGGTCCAATTCATGTCAGTTTTAGAAATGCCAGACATGAATGACTCAATACTGACACAAATATATAATTTTTAATGTTAAAAAAATCATTATTTCAAACATAGCTTTTCAATTTATACAACACAAATGAAAATTAAAATGAAATTCAAATATTTAAAAATTTTAAAAAATACTGTTATATTGCATCAAAATTCAGCATGCTTGATGTAATAATAAACAAAGACAAAATAATTCTTTGTTTCACAAACAATGAGAAATCTGATGACATTAAATTCCTAATTATGCTGCTATAAGTATAACCATTAACAGTTGCGGCAGAGTTATAAAAATAAAATTATATAGAAAAACTTAGATTTACTCATAGATAACAATTATAATCTTTTAGGCCAGGGATGTGTAACTAATGGCCTGCCACAACAGTCAGAAAATCCACTTTGAGCTGAGATTTCTTTACTGTGCACAGCCAAAGACACATCTTCTATTTTTCTCTATTAGGAAAACGAAGTAACTGAAAGTGTTTTTATACTGGTGTGCAAAACTTAAGCAACATATGTTTCTTTTTCATAACTCCTTGAAAATTTTTCTGAGACACAAGAATTAGAAATGAGAGGCAGCATTTTGTACTAAAACGATGATGCGAAAACATAGTTGCGCAAAAATGAATACAATATATGTAGTATGAATCAAACTATATATATAAAAACGGCTTTATCAAACTCATAGTACCATTATGTATGATTGTCTGTCAAGAAGAACAAGCAGATGTTCCTTAGTATGGGATATGTCCTCCACTTACTGCAACGGTTGCTTAGCATTATCTCTCTACACTCAGCATCAGATTGTCTAACTGTTTCCGAGGTAAGAGTGCCTGTTTCTCAATCACCATTTGTTTCAGTTCCTAGAGGATGTAATTGTGCCGCAAGGTGTCTCCCCAAAGCATACAATACATATTCTATGGGATTTAAATCAGGGGACAATGCTGACCAATCCATTCCAGTGATATCTTCACTTTCCAGCAGCTGTTGAACACCAGCAGTCCGGTGTGACCATGTATTGTCATCCATATAAACGAAGTCTGGTCCAATAGCCTCTCGGAAGAGACGCACTTGGGGAAGGATCACCTTCTTACAATAGCGATCTCTGGTTATAGAACCTTTGTTGAAAATGTGGAGCTTAGCCCGCACGTAATACCTCCCCAGATGACAACTCAAGGACTACTATAACTGTCTCTTTCCATGATGTTACTGAGTAAGCTGTGTCCTGACCTCTCTCCAAATCAACTGGTGTTGAGAATTGCTAGTGGTACTGAAACGACTCTCACCTGTAAAGAGGACACGAGTCCATCGATGAGATGTTCGGATTTTGTGCTCCTTACACCACTCTAAAAGATGCCGCCGATGTCCAACTTTCAATGAGATGCAACCTTTAGGACGGTAGGCTAATAAGCCACCTATGTGAAGGCATCTAGCCACAGTAAATCGCAACACTTCTCGCTGTGTTGCTGTATGTAGTTGCTGGGCCACGGTGCTTTCTGACTGGTATCGGGCTCATTTCGCATGCAAGACAATATATAGGTTATCCATTGAATTTGTTTTCCAAAAGTAGCCACCACCAACCTTTCTAACAGCTGTACCTATGGTTTGGAAGCTTTTCAAGCGCACAAAACGACACTTCAGTTGATTCCGAACTCTTCAGCTACACTGATCAAACTATGCCCCTCCTCCAGCTTTCTGATTATCCAGTTTGAAGTCATTCAGGTTATTTCTTCTAGTCATATTTCATGAAAGAACTTGTACCTGCAGTGAAGGACTTTAACTACACCACTCCTCGTTTTATTGCAGCCTTGAGCTATGTGTGCTGGCTGCATGCATTTTTTGCATGCTCACATCGCCTGTGACATTTTGTTACTGACATTTGCAAAGGCATTACCTTTATATTGAATTGCGTGTTCATTGTACTTAAGGCAATAACCCTTTTTCTACAACTTCATGGCTATCTGCTTAAAATATATATTGCTGATTAAGTTTTGCACTCTTAGTGTACTAAGAGATCATCTGCAGAGTTTAGAGGACAAGGTCACAGGAAAATTTCAAGATTGTAAGAAAACTGAGACTAAATTCAATTTGCCCTCTTATCCCATTTGCTGCATATATTGATACAGCTTGAATTTACTGACTTGCAGTCAGATCACAGTGTGTAGGAAAAGTTTAATACTATGACATTGATATTTACAAATCTTTGTTGAATGAAAAATTTTCATTTATGAAGAAATTCGCTGGGGAATTTTTCTTTGCCCTTTAGTTGACATATATTAGTGAACAAAGTTTTTCTTGCACGAAGATCTACAAGAACAAATATAGATGCAAGTGCAACAAGATGACATAAACTTGCAGGCTGTCATGAGAATTTAGACACAAAATCTCACTTCTGATTTTTAAAAAAAAATTGTAGAAAAGTTTAATAGGGTACATTTGTCTTTTTAAACTGATAAACTGCACATGCAGCTACAGATATGCAATTAGCATAGTAAATAAATTGAATAGAACTGCTGCTATTTTATTTTTTATAATGAATGCAGTCATTTTAAAAAGATGTGAACCTTGGGTATCCTCTGCTATCCCAATGTGGCATGTGAGCTAAAACAAGCTGCTAACCCCTCTTTTAAGCTGATTTTACAGTCAATTTTATTTTCAAGTTACACTACAACTGTTTTTCCATATTAGAAGAAATCTTAACACTCTAAATAATAGCTATGTCATAAATAAAAATAGCACTTTTTATGACGCTAAGCAAAGATCACCAAACAATTATTTTTCATTATTCAATATCAGACATGATTTTACCAACACCTGAAGTTAAATTAATACTCTTTCCAGATGGATCATTCAATTAGAATGTGAGTTCTACTTTTTACTATGCATGTATAAAAATTCTCCCTTTTTTCTCAAGCAAATGGCTTCCTTACCACAATCTCGTTTTAAATTTAATTTCCCCTTAAATAATTTTAATCAATTATGTAATTTTTATATAATACTTATGACAGAGAAGTGCATATATGGAAATTCTGTAATTTATAATCATTATTTGTTAGTATCCCCCAAAATATTCACATAGAATACAAAAACTACATCTTTTATCTGAATAACGAATTCCCAAAGCTAGGGTAATATATTTTTAACAGAGTAGTATAATAAAATTTATTTTTTATTTCTTCTTTAAATCTTACTTTAGTTCAAGAAAGAATATAATAGCAAACAGAAAGATCAATCTTTAAAGATAAGAGAGTATTTTAAAGAAAATTATTAGCTATGTACCATCATAAAAATCCATTTTAAAGTCCGGATCTGGTGCATTCTCCATCATGGTACATTTAGCGTTTTTTCCGAAAAAAGTGACTTTGGGTGTACGACCACGTAGCACATCCACGAACACCTTTGCCATAATGTACATCTTCCAGTGACTTTTTGGAAATGTCTTGTAGCTGTAAAACTTGACCTCTTTAGGATTGTATGGGAAAAGAGGTGGAGAATCTTCTAAGGGAGTGTTCTTTGGCTTGAACATTTTTATCTAAATGAGAAAAAAATGCATAATAACTTGTAAATACTCTTAAAAACTTGAAGCTACTATAAAATGATACAAGTTTGTTTCTACTTACAATAGAAATCTACATCTTAGCTATCCAATTAAAATTTTACACATGTGATCAGTAAGTAGGGTGAATGATCACAGAAAAGACACAGTACTGAATATTTGTAAAAATATATTTCATTGTACTTTAAAGTACTGATCCAATCCTTTTCTGACGATATATAAATGTCGGAAACTTTTGGAAAAGCCCTGCTTCTGTACTGATTCATGTTTCTGGTAGTGATAGCTTAAGTGTCAAAAATGTTGGCCAAATTCATGCAAGGTCAAAAACTTAATGGAAATTTTTATTGTCTATTTCACAAGTGCCTCTAGGGTTTTTTTTTTTTTTTTTTTTTTGGCAGTATGCAGCCTCAATTTGGAACTGCAGCATTTACCAACACACCCGCTCCATAAACAAGAAATTTTCAACAGTATGGAGAAACAATTCTTGCTAATATTTCTAAAAGTTAACAAACTGTTAGAAACACATTATAAGCACATATCAAGTGGAGAGTTCTTTAAAAAATAATAAGGTGGTTTTTTTTTCTACTTAATGCTTAGCATTTCTTAGCAATGAGAACTTAATAACAAATAGAATTAAATTAATACTTATTAAAAATGAATGAAATTAATAGAGATATATGAGACTCACTTTGAACAAATCATTTCACTTTCCATAATGGAGCATGGAAAAAGAGAAATTAAAAAAGCTTTCAAAATAATAGAAGCTTTGAAACAGACGTAAAAATTTTTTAATGCAGAGCATTCTGAATTTATCTAAATTTAAAGAGATATTCATAAAAAAATGTATAGATATTACATAATAGAAAAACATATATCAATGAAAAAATTTATAAAAATGCAATAATCCTAAATCCAAGCATTCTAATCTATAAATGGGCTTAAAAAACACTTATTTTTAATTGGGCGGTTTAGCATCCAGAGCTTTAATATTATTGACACAAAGCCTTTTTCTAATGCAGGAATCATCACAAATTATAATGTACACTGGTGCACTAAACTAAAGCAATAAAGTAAAGCTAAGCAGATAGCCATGAAGTTGCAGCAAAGCAGTCAATCAGTACAATGAACATGTAATTAAAACTAGAAAGGTGGTGTGCATGTCAGGAACAAAATGTCACAGGTGATGTGAGTGCACACAAAATGCATGCAATCAGCACATGAAGCTCAAGATTACAATTAATGGAAATTAACTTAATTGTGTTAGAAATAAATTCTAGCACTTTTACTTTAAAGATCAACTTCTAAATTTAATAATCGTTTTTTTATAAATTTAATCTCTCTTTTATTCTCATCCATCCTTGCTATCGGGAGGGGGGGATGAGTCTGCTCATTTGCATAAACTCATGAACATAAATGTTGTTTATTTCTGTCACCAGGTGGCATATGTATAAATAGAGCATACTTGTGATATACATCAGTCGGAGAAGACTGTAGGATCTCGACTAGGTCAGACGTGTGTGTCTGAGCTCAGGACTTACGCATTTTGGATTATAGTATGGCTACGATGGATGTTGATCCGCCGAACATTCTGTGCATGTGCAGTAGACGAGATGATCTCGATGCGTAATTGAAGCCAGTGAAATTCTGATAATGAACTTCGAACAAGTCTTCAATATCTCGGATACAGAACACAACAATCAAATGAAGGTGATTGTCAGGAAACAGATCAGGGAGCACCAGCAAGGTAAGGATGCTGCTTTGGTTGAGCTTGAATCCCTTCCCCTATGCAATAACCCTAACTGTTCAGTTAATCATAACGCTAATCGTAACTCTACCCCAATGCCAGAGGAACCTAAAATTAATGTTAACTCCTCAATCAAAACTAAAAATAATGAAACCCCAGAAGCTAACCCCATTTCTAAACGTAAGCAGATGAAAAAAAGGAAAAAACCGAAAGATTCTACAGACGACTTTGTCTTCCCGAAAAAAACAGCCAGACCTGCCTCTCCTACTATCAGCGAACCAATCACCACCCTCAATAGTTTTTCGGACCTCGAGTCTGAGGAAGAAGAAGAAAAACAAGCAGAAGAAAAACCCCAGGAGCCCCCTTCCCACATTTCTCTTATCTATCTTAAAATTAAAACCAACGTCAGAGACCAACTAAAAGCTATCTATAAAAAGTTCTCCGAAACCACGAACAAATCCACGGGAGAATTTTTTAAATTAAGATCTAGTAATAGTGAAGACTATCGAAACTTAACCCATTTCCTAGGGCAAGACAATGACTACAAATTTATCGTAGTCAAACCCAAAAACAATAAAAGTCGTCATTAAGGACTTCCAATTTTCACCAAGATCTCCGAGATCCAAGAGGATCTCGAAGATGCAGGATTTACAATAGAATCTATCATGCAATTAATTTCTAAAAAAACAAAATCCCCACTCCCATTTTTTCAAGTTGTACTCCCCAGGAATGAAAATAACCAGAGAATGTTCGATATCAATGTGGTAGGATACATGCATGTTAGAGTTGAGGGTTTCCGCGTTAGAGGAGTTACCCAATGCTTTAACTGTAATAAATTCTATCACACGGCAGAAAACTGTCATCTAAAGCCGAGATGCCTTAAATGCGGCAAAGACCTTCAGACAAGAAACTGCAAGATCAAGGAGAGGCCGGAGAACACCTTCTGCATAAATTGCGAGGTATACGGCCATATGGCCTGTTATACCAAATGTCCTAAGTTCCCCCAACCTAAAAAGGGCACGCCCTTAATTAACGAAAATAGAAAATTCAATAGCAACTTAAAAAAACCAGGAGTTACCTTCGCTAACATTGTTAGAGGAGAAACCCCCCCTCCCCCACCCCTATCTCAGAAAAAATAGGAAATGAAAATAACAACGACAAAAGTAGTACGTGAATCCCAGAGCAATGATGAAAATACCTCAGATCTAGATCAAATTATTGAGTTAGTTCATCTAATTTCTAAAATACTCAAAAGATCTCCTGAATTACTAAATCTCATCCCCAAACTTAAGCAAGCTGAAAATGACAAAACCCAGGCATATGTACTAATCGAAGCTATGCTCGATAAGAATCAATCTTAAATTTTTTAATTTTTATTAATTCTTAATTTTTTCTAACTTCTCATTTAATTTTTATCCCATCTCCAATTAACTTTAAATTCCATAGTTCTCTTCCCATTTTCCACTTTCATTTCAAGCTCACCGTCAGCATCCAATCCGAATGCACCCTCCATCTCTCTGACTGCTACCACCCCATTGGTCCTCATCTCCGAAGCCACGCCTCCATCAAAGTCAGCAACACCAAGCCGACTTCATTACCAGATAAAGGGGGGAGGGATAAGCTTATCCCAGTCCCTGTTAGAATATCAGCGTGTATATACATCAGTCTAGTCTGGTTTGGTGCAGCTACAGAAAGTTAGTTTTTTAGTTTCTACAGGATAGTTTCTTTTTTTAAAAAATTTATTTGAATGAATAATAAAATTATTCAACTTACAGAAGTCATTCTTTAACTGAATTGAAGATCCAATAGCAACAAGTCCAAGGAGATTTAACAACAATAAATAGAAAAACGGAGGTGAAATAAAGACATTCGCTGAAAGCGCAAGTAAGTTCTTTTGTGAAATATGGATAGAAGTAATCACCTGGACGATTTCACATGTGGAAGAATGATTAGGAAACTGAAGAAGGACACAATTAAAAAATGGTTCAACACTTGATACATTTTTATCCATAACAAGCATTGCCATTTTGTTTTCTTTTACAAAATGACTTTATTTTAAAAAACTGAATCTTAGGAACGGATATTTAAAATTGCATGGATGACTTCCTGAAAAACCATACTTAATGTGTTAAAAACTGGTTCCAACTTTAATTTAAAATCAACATGTGGAAAGGAATATTAAAAAGAAAAATAATTGCCCCATTTGTTTAAATGGAACCAAATACTTGAATTTTCTATGAAACAACTGATCAGATCTGCTGGAATGTGTACTACTGAACACCTACAGGGACATGGAGTTCCAACAAGACAGATGCCCAACGCATTATGCTTGACCTGTATGGGAGTATTTGGACATAGAATATCTTGGGAGGTAGATTGGACATCATGGTTTAAATTCTTTGCCAGCTTGTTCACTATATTTAAATGTCATAAATTTTTTTTTTTTTGAAGCTGCATTAAAATTTTTTCTTCCAAGCAATTGAAAATGTGACTGAACTGCGGCAAATGATTGTTGAAACAGTGGTGGAAATTAACTTAGCTAATTACTTTTGATTCATCAAGTAGTCAGTTTAAAAAAAGGTGTAGAGCTTGCATTCAAGTAAAAGGCAAACATTTTGAACATTTAATTGATTAAAGGATTGCAAATTTTTTTTTACGTTTTATTTTAAAATTTATTACTTAGTTTGAGATACTTAAGATTCAGTTTTTTAAAATGAAGTCATTTTGCAAAAGAAAACAAAATGGCAATGATTATCATGCATAGAAATGTAGGAAGTGTACTATTTTGGAATTGTCTATAAATCAGTCATTTTTTTAAATAACTTGTTTAGAGTAGTACACGATATTTTTCTTTTTATGAAGCATCAAAGTTTGGTGACATTTTCTCAAATTGGCTCAAGCTACCTCAATTTTAACTAAAACAGAAAAGGTTTTGTCTCCATTTGTGAATGTGATTAACAGCATGGCTATGAAGCATGATTTTAGTGAAAAAAATCCCTATGGAATTTGCTTGATGATATGATGAAAGATATCAACAGAGATGTGTTTAAATTGAAAATATTTTACAAATAAACGAATTCATTATGATTGTTATGCATAGAAAAGAACAAGTGTTATAGCATTTTGGAATCTTAACTAAA
Organism: Trichonephila clavata; assembly: GCA_019973975.1. Taxonomy (NCBI): domain Eukaryota; kingdom Metazoa; phylum Arthropoda; class Arachnida; order Araneae; family Nephilidae; genus Trichonephila; species Trichonephila clavata. The sequence goes on along the minus strand of BMAO01028625.1, from coordinate 82,897 downwards.
TAAGCCAATGTTTGAGAAACTTGCCTGGGGATATATGTAATAGTTTTCCTATTATGGAGATTCAAATTTAGGCAACATATTTTTGTGAAACCCTGACTCACACAAACTATGTTAATTTTAACTAAACTAACAAATATTTTTGTCTGACTTGTGACTGTGATTAATAGTTCATCTATGTAAGATGATGACAGTAAAAATATTATCGTAAAATTATGAAATTTGTGGCCACAGTAGCTACTGATGTAATGAAAGGTGTCAATTTTGCACATTTTCAAAAATCTTTCCTCCTCACTTAACCAGGTGCTAGAGATTTTTATTTTTTGCAGAACAGATGTGACCCCCCTCCCCCTTCACTTTGCATCTGCTTATCATTAAATTCCAAGACACCTTGTATGTATTGGATATAACAATTTGTAATGATAACACAGTGTTAGCTGATAACTTAAAAAGAAAGCATTGGATTTCTTTAGAAACACAGTAACAAAAAAAAGGGCAAAAATTTGCATTCTTGGAAGTTGCACTTCCTAAACAAAAATATAAATATGTTAAAAGCATTCATAAAATATTTTTTCCTATAAATGTTTTGATTTTTTTAATTATCGTATTTACTCGTTTCTAAGCTGCAACATTTTTTCAGTATTAATGCTACTGAAAATTGGGTGTAGCTTACAATTGAAGGCAAACATTTGTTGATGGAGAAAATTGAGTTTTCACCCCTTGTAAAATGAAAAATGTAACCATCCATTTTGTCCACTTGCATTGATGACTTATCCCATTCTGCAGTTTATCTCCAGTATTTAGTCTATACTAAACAACACTGTTTGCTTGTATTTAGGATATTTTTTTTTGTATATGCTTTCTTTTATAATCATCTAAACATTAAAGATATCAGTAATAGCCTCAAGACCAGTTCACTTATATATTTTATATGCAGAAAAAGATGGAAATAGAGCAGCGGTCACTGAAAATTTGAGACAGATGAAACAAATATATGTCAATGGCATAAATAAATATTATAATTTTCATTTATAAATGTTCAACAGTTTTTAATAATTATTTTACATTCTTCTGTTCACGTATGTATTTGAAAGTTTTTAATACAAGTAATACAAATTAACTATTAACTTATTATTTTGCATTAAAGATTTTTTAAATAAATTTCTTAAATATTGTATATAGATGAATATTTTTTTTTTAAATTTTATATTTTTTTGCATAAAAGTGTAGAGAATTGGGGGTGCTGCTTAGATTCGAGTAAATACAGTAGTTACTTTTTTTACAACGAAGAGAAACATCTTTATAATATAAATTTATATAAGTAATAAATTAATGATTTAAATATAATTGAAGAGTATACCCAACCTATGAGTAACAGAGTTGATATTATAATAATCAATTCATTAGAGGTTTACTTTCGAGATGATATAAAAATCATTTTGTTTTTAAAGTTATAAATACACAAAAACAGTAGGAAATAACACTAACCTCCATGCCATCTGTAGAAATAACACATACATCTGAAACACAGAGTTGTTTGTTCTTGGATTTCAAAAGCTCCACAATTACTTGCTTATCTTGAGATATAGACACAACCTGAACAAAAGCCATCAAGAAAAATAAAAATGAAAGGATCCTATAACTACAGGACGACAATAGAATTTAAAGTATATTAGTTACACTCTCTTCTTCAAAGCACTACAATATTATAAGAGTTACTTGTTTTTTCAGCAACTTCACTGTTTATGGTTATTGTTTCAGACATAAAGTAAAAAAAAAAACATATAAAGATATTTATTTGTATTTATGTGTTAACCCCTTAAGCGCTATGGGCGTGTATATATGTTCTGCTTGTTTATGTGTTCACCCATGTTTCACACAACACATAAGTTATAATTTGCTTATTATTATTACACTGTAATTCTAGACATTAAATTTTATGTTTACCACATAGCAATGTACACTTGCAGCAAAATCAGTGGCACTGGGATGAATTTCGTAGCTTTTCCTTGGCAGTTAAGAGGTTAAATAAGAAAGATGGAGAGAGGGTAAAAAATTATAATCCAGTTAAAACAACCTAAATTTTTCTCTCAGTTAAGTTTCATCACCTGATTCTAATAGCACAAAATAATTAATTACTTAATTACATACAAGAGTAAAACTGTTTCTCCAACAGAAAATGTACAGCTGACTTTCTTTTAAAGGCTTCTTCATTATTAACAAAAAGTTATTACTGTTGTATGAGACCACTTTATTATTAAGGAGAAAGAATTCAAATAAATATAACATCAAAATTTTTGTCAAAAATTAAACAGGCATCAGTGAGTTACTGCTTTCTACAAAATTACATTCCAAAAATATTAATTATTGACAAAGCAGAATGAGATCAATAGATGACTAAAAAATTATTTTACAAGCTTTTAATTAGCTTGCAATGTAATTTGTTTGAGTGGAATCTTCCAACTCAATTTTGAAGCTCATATCTTCAACCGATAGAGCTGAAATTTTGTATACACGTTTAGTTTGGATGACAACGCATGTATTGACTATTTATATTCAGATGTTGCAATTAGTTGAAAATATATTAATTAAAATCCTTAAAACGTATAATTGTTTTACCCCTGTGGGCTGTTTATTCTGCTGTGCTCAGTGACGCAAAATGAAGAACAAGATGAGGGGAAATTTGTTTGGAGTTTTGACGTTTTCAAAACAGTGATCTAATTTTATCTATGAAACTCAGACAAAAAAACAATTACAGAATTGGAAAAGCCATTTATTTCGCCATGATACAGTATAATTTTTTTTACAAAAAAAAATTACATGTATTTTTTATGATTTTTCTTTAAAATGAATCATAATTGATGCCTTTTTATAAAAATGAACTCATAATTGCTGTGCATGAATTTTTTTTTTTGTTTAAATGAATCAACATTCTGTACTAAAATAACTCACACTTTGCTCTTTTAGAACCAGTCATTTAAAAAATAAAATGTCAAAAACATTTTTTTT